>OZ025261.1:36288897-36442373 GCA_964019135.1 Arenicola marina
AGGCACTTGATCCTGCTTCGTGGGGGGTGGCGGGGCGGGGATGGCGGTGGGGGGGGGGGGGGGGGGGAGTCGTCCTCCATTCTATGTTTGGCTGTCGGCCAGTCGTGTTGACACTGTTGGAGCGCTGCAGGGAGCCACTACTCAGGACCCACCTCCCCTCACCCCCGCCTTCCCTTCTGCCCATAGCAGTGTAAAAAAAACCTCACCGCCCCCCCCCCACTCTTCACCCCTTCCTCTCACACCCACCCCCCTCACCCCTCCACCAACATACACACACTTCAGCTAGAAGTGTCATCAATCTAACAAAAACACATATCCCCTCCCTGGTACACAACGACTATACCAACCGTATCCAGTGTACAACCCCCCTCCCCCTTCCTCTCCTCCCCCCACACTCTCCCCCTCCCCACACGTGTCACCGCTGGCAAGGTAACCCGCGGCGCCGTCCATCTATAAGCAATCCCGTTTCCCGACTTGACGGTTATCCGTGTGTGATCCGGATTAGAAGCCCCGCCGGACACCTTCCGTGCCCCGACAATATCCAGAGTCCGCTCACACTCGCACACAGCGACCTCTCACGGTGAAGACTGATTCGCTGACACCGCGGTTTAATACTGTATATATAGGTGAGTCGGTCGGTCGGAGTGTTTTCGTTAAGTAGCGTATAATAGTGTTGTTGCGTTATAACGCTTGCAAAGCGGTTTATAAATGTGCTTGTTTTGCCCCTTTCTGCTTGAACATGTGTTCTACGTGACTTCGTACCTGGCCTCCAGCTATGCAGCAACATATAAAATATTTGTTGTTAATGAAGGGCAGTAACGGATCAAAGGGGGCGGGGTAGGGTAGGGGGTTGAAACCCCCCCTTCGAGCATTTTCCTACACCTTTATTGAGCAAGTATTTATTTTCTCAATGCCAAATCAAGGCCACCTGAGGTCTCTCCCCCAGGTCGTAAAGAAGAAAGCAACTTTCAGGAAAAGTGATTGGATGAACGTGCCCCAGATGCAGGGGCCAGGGTTCGAACCCACGACCTGATGGTCTGCAGCTCATCCTGCTTACCAGCTTCACTATGGGGGGGGGGCTCCCCTACGAGAGAAATAGAAGAAGAAATAGTATGAGTTATATTTCTTAATGGGGGGCACACCCTGTGTATATTCTACTTTTCCATTCCATTTTTCCGTGCGCCGTGGCCCAGCGGGTAGCGCCATGCCCCGTGGCCCAGTTTGTAGCGCCATGCCCCGTGGCCCAGTGGGTAGCGCCGTGCGCCGTGGCCCAGTGGGTAGCGCCGTGCGCCGTGGCCCAGTGAGTAGCGCCATGCGCCGTGGCCCAGTGGGTAGCGCCGTGCCCCGTGGCCCAGTGGGTAGCGCCGTGCGCCGTGGCCCAGCGGGTAGCGCCGTGCGCCGTGGCCCAGTGTGTAGCGCCGTGCGCCGTGGCCCAGTGTGTAGCGCCGTGCGCCGTGGCTCAGTGGGTAGCGCGTTCGGCTACTGTCGGGTGTGCGCTGCTAGAACAACCCCGGCGGCCGGTGCACGGTTCAAGCCCCACCTGTGCCATCTCGATACACTGGAGGCATTAACATAGTATTATGTACTGTTTGCCAACAGTCAGCAAATATTGTTTACACAAAAACGTTGTGCACGATAAGAAAACCCCGTGTCCTTTTTCGAGTATTGGGTTATTCCCGGCTCCTCTCTACCGTGACCGATTCCATTACAACTATAGGATCTAACGTTACTGAGGTTCAAACGTCCTACAAAAACTCAACTGAACTCCTCAAGTTAAACAACTTCCAGGGTTCCCATAGGTCAGGGAAAACAGGGAAAATTATGAAAAACAATTCCACACATTACTACTGTCTGGTAGGTTATGAATTCCCTGTCGCATATGGTTATTAATATCCAAACAACCCCGGCCAACCATACTAAATGTCGACATCATGCTGGTTTACATCCACCATTTACTGTTTTAATACTTCAAATTTAGGAAAATAAATAAAAACCCTGAACTTTATCCCTGCTCAGGGGCGGATTCAGGGGGGGAGGGGGGGGGGGGTCGCACGCCCCTCCCCCCCCCCCTCCCGCCCCCGGTCACAAGTTTTAAGAGAGCCCCCCCTCCCCTCCAGGTCACAATTTCTGGAGAGAGCAGCCCCTCTCCGGTCGCAAGTTTTCAGAGAGCACCCCCCCCCCCTTTGGCAAATTCCTAGATCCGGCCCTGCAGCTGTCTCGATGAACCCGTACATATCTAGCACCAGTTTGCGTCGAATGATCTCAGGTTGCATGTTTCCTGTTTTATTCCGCCATGTCGCTGTGTCTCTACCGATGGGCCTAACTACTAAAACACGGCGAGTCTTATACACTGATAAAGCGAAAACACCTCAGTCATGCGATCGTAAGTAAAGCAATGCAAAGACAATGTTCAGGGAAATGTGCTAAGTGCGAACCGCCTTTCCAATGCTTTCAATTGGACTGTCATATTCGCTAGAAGCGAAATGTGCATGTAAACATCGACATTCATAGCCAACTTAATTGCTCAAAGATAAACTGTGCTCCTGTGTCCTTCTACAGAGACATTGTTCATGTACACGGGGCTTCCAACCAAAGTACCCAGTGCAAGCATAATGTCCTAGACTTATATCCAATACCATCTATGGGGGAAACAGGCAACAGGCAACTGCAGTACCAGTTTGGAAGCAATTATAAACAGTAATTTTCTAAATGTATCCAAAAAATATTTGATGGTAGATAAGTTTTATTAATGATAAATTAGATGTCAAGTTTGTGTTTGATCTGCTAGACAAAAGTCGTGATTACCTTATGCAATGTACCGTAATTAACCAGTGTGCGCGACTTGCTGTGGGAACGGAACCTACCGGGCGTGAGATTGTACCGAACGAGTCATGGCAAAAACTAACATTTATTAGACTAAGTATATATATAGCCTCGACTGGCTGAAGCCATGTCATAAAAGCGTAAACTAGACCCAGACACTTTTTATTAGTTACTGTAACAGTAACCGTAACGATGAATTAAATTAAAAACTCCCCGCATACAATGGAAGGGTCGGATACATGATATAAAATTGGCGATTTCCCAATTCACGGTTATTTAATATTAAGATTCTCAGTTCACGATTAATGCAAATCCTTGATTACGACCTTCGGCTAATACCCCATTCCCAGTTCTCGAAGAATTGTTTGCCTTATTCTCAATTCCCGGTGAAATGAAAAGCCCATTCCCGAGGAACAGAAATATCCTTTGCCCCCCCCCCACCCCCACCTTCGTTACGTGCTTCAGAGAGTGAAGAGGGTTTGGACTGTCCTTCTGGCTTAGTGTCCCGGGGGGATCAACTTATCGCGGAAAATGAGTCAATTACGAACAGAGGACAATGGATGTGTCGCCATGTGTAGGTTAACACAACGCTGACACCTAAGCCCTGTCATTTCAAGGCGGTAAAATAGCTTTGGGAGCGACTATCCCGACCCCGACATCTGCTTTATTATCGCTCACCCCCGCACACCCATTGACAGACTTGACTTTGGCGTTTGACTTCACAAGAGACCTGTCTATTAATATAACACTTGGGGACCTGTTTAATAAAATGCCATAGAGCACTGACCGTTTCCTCGTAAATATTTGCCACTCCGCTCAAGCTGGAAACGCTTACATGTGGATTTAGATGCTATGCCAACAAGCGGCGGAGAAGAGCGACCTTTGCTTGGGATGTTGACAGTTTAGTTCGTACGATATGTGGTACGGGTGTAGTGGTATAAGGTAATGGTGACGCTGAACGGAATATCTTGTTCGCTGACGGTTTCCGTCGTCGGGCAAACATGGCGGAGGCGCACGTGGCGGGTGACACGGCGACGAATCGGACGCGGCAGGACGCGCCTCGGTACGGTCACGTGACCCGAGATGGCGTTCGAGCGAGATTACACGGGTTTGGGTCACGTGGCGGGATATCACGTGACCTGAGTGACGGCCTGTCCACCCGGTGTCACATTATAATACTGGGATGTGTCTGGTCATGATGGGAGGTGGGGGGGGAGGGGGCTGATTGAGGATGTCTTTTCTACCCCCCCCCTCTCCCCGGTGGGTAGGGTCGAGGCATGAGGGATGGTGTGATTGTGGGTGCCCCCCTCCTCCCCGGTGGGTGGGGTCGAAGCATGAGGGATGGTGTGATTGGGGGTGTCCCCCCCCTACCCGGTGGGTGGGGTCGAGGCATGAGGGATGGTGTGATTGGGGGTGTCCCCCCCCTCCCCGGTGGGTGGGGTCGAGGCATGAGGGATGGTGTGATTGGGGGTGTCCCCCCCTCCCCGGTGGGTGGGGTCGAGGCATGAGGGATGGTGTGATTGGGGGTGTCCCCCCCCTCCCCGGTGGGTGGGGTGGAGGCATGAGGCATGGTGTGATTGTGGGTGTCCCCCCCTCCCCGGTGGGTGGGGTCGAAGCATGAGGGATGGTCTGATTGGGGGTGCCCCCCCCCCTACCCGGTGGGTGGGGTCGAGGCATGAGGGATGGTGTGATTGTGGGTGTCCCCCCCCTCCCCGGTGGGTGGGGTCGAGGCATGAGGGATGGTGTGATTGGGGGTGTCCCCCCCTCCCCGGTGGGTGGGGTCGAGGCATGAGGGATGGTGTGATTGGGGGTGTCCCCCCCTCCCCGGTGGGTGGGGTCGAGGCATGAGGGATGGTGTGATTGGGGGTGTCCCCCCCCTCCCCGGTGGGTGGGGTGGAGGCATGAGGCATGGTGTGATTGTGGGTGTCCCCCCCTCCCCGGTGGGTGGGGTCGAAGCATGAGGGATGGTCTGATTGGGGGTGCCCCCCCCCCTACCCGGTGGGTGGGGTCGAGGCATGAGGGATGGTGTGATTGTGGGTGTCCCCCCCCTCCCCGGTGGGTGGGGTCGAGGCATGAGGGATGGTGTGATTGGGGGTGTCCCCCCCTCCCCGGTGGGTGGGGTCGAGGCATGAGGGATGGTGTGATTGGGGGTGTCCCCCCCCCCTCCCCGGTGGGTGGGGTGGAGGCATGAGGCATGGTGTGATTGTGGGTGTCCCCCCCTCCCCGGTGGGTGGGGTCGAGGCATGAGGGATGGTGTGATTGGGGGTGTCCCCCCCCCCCTCCCCGGTGGGTGGGGTGGAGGCATGAGGGATGGTGTGATTGGGGTGTCCCCCCCCTCCCCGGTGGGTGGGGTGGAGGCATGAGGCATGGTGTGATTGTGGGTGTCCCCCCCTCCCCGGTGGGTGGGGTCGAGGCATGAGGGATGGTGTGATTGGGGGTGTCCCCCCCCCCCTCCCCGGTGGGTGGGGTCGAGGCATGAGGGATGGTGTGATTGGGGTGTCCCCCCCCTCCCCGGTGGGTGGGGTCGAGGCATGAGGCATGGTGTGATTGGGGGTGCCCCCCGCCCTTCCGGTGGGGGTGGGAGCGGTGGGAGCGGTTGGAGGAGGAGGGGGAGGAGGAGGGAGTGGGAAGTATCAGTGGACTGAGAGAGAAAGTGATGGAAGGAATAGAGGGAGAGAGAGACAGGGGGGTGGAGAGGGATCAAGCAGGTGGGAGGGGGGGGGGGCAGAGGGCGCTGTCGACGGTCGGATCCCCAGAGGACGTGACGTCACCTATATATGTCCTGCTCTATGGTGACGTCACCTATAGATGTCCTGCTCATTGAATCCGGACACAAGGGGGAGAGAGGGTGGGTGGCGGTAAAATAAAATTTACGGCTGATAGCAGAACTGTTTGCGATTTAGGACAAGTACGGCCTTCACGTCCAAGTAGCGTTGGCATTGATAACTCGATTAAGTTAGACAACATTTGATATCATGGTCTGCTTCCACATCATGGTCGTGTCCAGGGGGGTATAGGGAGCACGTTCCCCCCTTTCAGACTCTAAAGTATATCTGAGGCCCCCCTTTTCAAATTCTGTGTCACCCCCCTCCCCCCACCGGTCGTAAAAAAAATAGTAGACGCCTGAATTTTGTTAAGCGTTTTTGTGACGTCAAACAATCAATGGGCGGCCACGGATTGTGACGTCAAACAATCAATGGCCGGCCACGGATTGTGACGTCAAACAATCAAAGGGCGGCCACGAATTGTGACGTCAAACAATCCGTGGACGGCCACGGATTGTGACGTCAAACAATAAATGGGCGGCCACGGATTGTGACGTCAACAATCAATGGGCGGCCACGGATTGTGACGTCAAACAATCAATGGGCGGCCACAGATTGTGACGTCAAACAATCAATGGGCGGCCACGGATTGTGACGTCAAACAATCAATGGGCGGCCACGGATTGTGACGTCAAACAATCAATGGGCGGCCACGGATTGTGAGGTCAAACAATCCATAGGCGACCACGGATTGTGACGTCAAACAATCCATAGGCGACCACGGATTGGGACGTCAAACAATCAATGGGCGGCCACGGATTGTGACGTCAAACAATCCATAGGCGACCACGGATTGTGACGTCAAACAATCCATAGGCGACCACGGATTGAGACGTCAAACAATCAATGGGCGGCCACGGATTGGGACGTCAAACAATCCATAGGCGGCCACGGATTGTGACGTTAAACAATCAATGGGCGGCCACGGATTGTGACGCCAAACAATTAATGGGCGGCCACGGATTGTGAGGTCAAACAATTAATGGGCGGCCACGGATTGTGACGTCAAACAATCCATAGGCGACCACGGATTGTGACGTCAAACAATCCATAGGCGGCCACGGATTGTGACGTCAAACAATCAATGGGCGGCCACGGATTGTGACGTCAAACAATCAATGGGCGGCCACGGATTGTGACGTCAAACAATCAATGGGCGGCCACGGATTGTGAGGTCAAACAATCCATAGGCGACCACGGATTGTGACGTCAAACAATCCATAGGCGGCCACGGATTGTGACGTCAAACAATCAATGGGCGGCCACGGATTGTGACGTCAAACAATCCATAGGCGACCACGGATTGTGACGTCAAACAATCCATAGGCGACCACGGATTGGGACGTCAAACAATCAATGGGCGGCCACGGATTGGGACGTCAAACAATCCATAGGCGGCCACGGATTGTGACGTTAAACAATCAATGGGCGGTCACGGATTGTGACGTCAAACAATCAATGGGCGGCCACGGATAGTGAGGTCAAACAATTAATGGGCGGCCACGGATTGGGACGTCAAACAATCCATAGGCGGCCACGGATTGTGACTTCAAACAATCAATGGACGGCCACGGATTGGGACGTCAAACAATCCATAGGCGACCACGGATTGTGACGTCAAACAATCAATGGGCGACCACGGATTGCGACGTCAAACAATCAATGGGCCGCCACGGATTGTGACGTAAAACAATTCATAGGCGACCACGGATTGTGACGTCAAACAATCAATGGGCGACCACGGATTGCGACGTCAAACAATCAATGGGCGGCCACGGATTGGGACGTCAAACAATCCATAGGCGGCCACGGATTGTGACGTCAAACAATCAATGGGCGGCCACGGATTGTGACGTCAAACAATCCATAGGCGACCACGGATTGTGACGTCAAACAATCAATGGGCGACCACGGATTGTGACGTAAAACAATCAATGGGCGGCCACGGATTGGGACGTCAAACAATCCATAGGCGGCCACGGATTGTGACGTCAAACAATCAATGGGCGGCCACGGATTGTGACGTCAAACAATCCATAGGCGACCACGGATTGTGACGTCAAACAATCAATGGGCGGCCACGGATTGTGACGTCAAACAATCAATGGGCGGCCACGGATTGTGACGTCAAACAATCCATAGGCGACCACGGATTGTGACGTCAAGCAATCAATGGGCGACCACGGATTGCGACGTCAAACAATCAATGGGCGACCACGGATTGGGACGTCAAACAATCAATGGGCGGCCACGGATTGGGACGTCAAACAATCAATGGGCGGCCACGGATTGCGACGTCAAACAATCAATGGGCCGCCACGGATTGGGACGTAAAACAATCCATAGGCGACCACGGATTGTGACGTCAAACAATCAATTGGCGGCCACGGATTGTGACGTCAAACAATCAATGGACGGCCACGGATTGGGACGTCAAACAATCCATAGGCGACCACGGATTGTGACGTCAAACAATCAATGGGCGACCACGGATTGCGACGTCAAACAATCAATGGGCGGCCACGGATTGGGACGTCAAACAATCAATGGGCCGCCACGGATTGTGACGTAAAACAATCCATAGGCGACCACGGATTGTGACGTCAAACAATCAATGGGCGACCACGGATTGCGACGTCAAACAATCAATGGGCCGCCACGGATTGTGACGTAAAACAATCAATGGGCGGCCACGGATTGGGACGTCAAACAATCCATAGGCGGCCACGGATTGTGACGTCAAACAATCAATGGGCGGCCACGGATTGTGACGTCAAACAATCCATAGGCGACCACGGATTGTGACGTCAAACAATCAATGGGCGGCCACGGATTGTGACGTCAAACAATCAATGGGCGGCCACGGATTGGGACGTCAAACAATCCATAGGCGGCCACGAATTGTGACGTCAAACAATCAATGGGCGGCCACGGATTGTGACGTCAAACAATCCATAGGCGACCACGGATTGTGACGTCAAACAATCAATGGGCGGCCACGGATTGTGACGTCAAACAATCAATGGGCGGCCACGGATTGTGACGTCAAACAATCCATAGGCGACCACGGATTGTGACGTCAAGCAATCAATGGGCGGCCACGGATTGTGACGTCAAACAATCAATGGGCATCCATGGACAAATATGCGGTGTTTATTTAACTGTGTAACCCATTGACACATGTCAGACGGACACATCCCGAAGGGGGTCGGGGGGTGGGGGTCTCTGGACAGGCCTAGCGCCCTGGTCGAGTTCTAGCGTGCCTGCACACATCCCATGTTTCAGTTCCATCCACATCAACGGTTTACCGGTGATCGTTACGCGTACCATTATGGGGCGCCAACTGTTACCCTCTTATTGAGTCGACCAAAGAGGCTTCTGTCCCTTCAAGACGTATTTTGCAGACGGAATTGACTTTGGTCTTTACAAAACTCAAGTTTATTCTGTTGGCAAGAATTTAGTTTTGTAAAGACCATGTCAATTCCGGCCACAAAATGCGTTGTGAAATCTTCCGATATCGACTTCAAAGGCAAAGGGTCGTGGGGAGTGTTATATGTTTCGGGTGTGGTATGTATGTGTGTGTGTGGGGTGGGGGGGGAGATCAAAGGCTAACCCGAATTATTCAGTGGTTGTCGCCCATTCGGTTTTGTCGAGTGGACCATGCCAGCCTCACCCTTATGCTAGAGTGTCAAGGGTTTCAGTGCACGTAAAATACAAGACACGGTCTTCGAATACAGTAGAGGCTACCCAAGGGGACATGCATGGCTCCGTTATAACCTTAGCCCTAGCCTAGGGGGTGGGGGAGCCACGCTGCTCATCGGCCACCATGGTACAGACCCGCGGCCAATGTAGAGACAGCCGTTTATATGTATCTTTAACAAGGGTAACAAAATACAGTTCATAACATTGTTTATCCATTTCTCTTAGTTGCCGGCAGGAGTCGCCACTGACAAGGGGACTAAGTCGGCAGAATATGGGTCACGTGACCTTGTTTAAAGGCACCTTTATCGCGCCCGTTGTTACGGAACCCCATGTAAAGTTGCGCCATAAGTGAGTGAACACGTACCGAGCTACCCAGGCAATAATTGTCTCCCTGACCCGTGTCGCTGTGTGTACGTCCCACACCCCGCCAAACCCCGCCCCACTCCCCGCCCCACACCCCGCCCCACACCTCCCCACACCCCGCCCCATCCCTCCCGCCCGCCCTGAGTTTGCTTTCGCCATACAACGGGGCGCTACCCTCTTGCACATTTAATTGAGCAGGGCGGTGGGTGCCAGTGAGAGAGGTGAACCCAGACCGGCCCGCGTGGGGCGGTGGGGGGTTGAGGGGGCGGGGGGGAGAGGGGGGGGGGGGCGGTGCGCGATCGGAAAGTCCGGGACATTCGATGCGAAATCAATTAGGATCCACATACGGGGACGTGAGCCCAGCGACATGCACCCACACGGAACGCTTAACGTCGTCTGAAACCCGATCACATAGCCCAGCTGCTGGGTGTTGACATTTTGACCCACCCTGTAGCTTCAATCAATATCCTATTATTTTGGGTTTGATAACATTGCAAATCACCAAAATCTCCACGCACAGTGTGTAGTTCGCATCAATAAATGTTTGAAACGGGCCGTGTCGCTAAACGCATGTACTAGAACCCGTCACCCAGTGTGTATAACAGGTCCTGTCTACCAAACTGCGCAAATGAATACTAACCACAATGCCTAACGTCACTTTACTGTGCAATAGACAAGGCCAGCTGCACCTTGGCATAGGTAACGAGACACATAAAGTGCAACATGTATGTCTGCTGGGTGGCCCAGCTGATTAGGCTAGCGTTCTCGTTAGCGTGCCACCTATAGGGCATGTCATCTATATTCGATGTCCTCTACCTCCAATATCACTTACATGAGATATGAACTACCTCAGAGGTCCTTGGGTCCTCGATAACGTGCCCGAAGCCCCACAATACGTCCTTGAGCCGTCACCCCTCCGCACACGGCGGTCGTGTGGACCGACCAGGCAGATGGGGGTTTGCCATACACTGTATGTAGCATCTCTACTAATAAAATGAAGCTGTCTGTCCCACTATGCCGCGGCATGGCTTGAGAACCTTGAGAACCTACGCCATGAGAACCTATTAATATCCAGCCGCCGCTCTTAGATGTGTCAAAGCTATCGCATATGTGTCAACACAACCGCTGGGTGCTTATCACCTTATCCCGCGGCCTGCGGCGGGCTACCTGGCTTGGTGCCAACAGTAATAATATTTCTGCCAACGCCTTATCGCCCGAACCGTCATCAAAACAAACAAATCCCGTACTGTCTCGCTTCCACAACTTCCCATTAGTAGCAAGAGAACGAACTCCGCCCGGGAAACTCTGCCCGGGAAACCTATAATACGCTGCTCTTAACATCAGTCACGGCAGGATCCAATTCCACCCACACCAACCAGGGTTAATTGACTCCTCTCTGCTCATCCCCCACACCCATCCACCCGACTCCTGCAGCCCCACGCCCCGTCGACATTCATCAGCCTCCGGCTTTACTGGCCCCGCCACCGGCACCCACTAGACTTAAGCTTTATGCACTTCTGTTTTTGTTCGTACCCTCTACTGACTTAACGACAACAGCTATCGTTCACCAACTTTTATGGAAATGTGGCATGTAATCAACAAACATGCGCAAAATAACTGAGCGGACGCGTGTCGTTAAAGACCGACGAACAGAAACAATTCTAATTATCATATATGTTGAAACTATAACATTCATTTGTAATCAACAAACATGCGCAAAATAACTGGGCGGACGCGTGTCGTTAAAGACCGACGTACAGAAACAATTCTAATCATCATATATGTTGAAATTATCCTTGACATTTATGTCCCGTTATTCAGTAGCTCCCGGTCAATATTATTATCGATATTATTTCTGCCCAATGTCTACCTTCTGCCTGCTACTATTTGACGTATAAACCTAAATACTGTCATACTGTTATTTCTTTTGCTTATTACTACGAACGCTAGACGTCCCGCGAGCGGAGCGGCTAGTTGGTGCTAATGAGGGACAGGTTAAGGTTGGTTTATGTGAAGAAAAGGCGCACTAGAGGTTTGAGGGGTGGTTGGCAACGGAACTTTTATGGGCAGGGTAAATAAGATTTATATATGGTTTAGAGCTTTTTATACAAATATTTCTCATCAGTTGAAAATAAATGTGCGGTAATATTTGCTTAAAATAAATAATGGTAAATCTACCAGATGAGGTATGTTGGACTTGAGAGCTGACTGCAAGTGGGGCCGATTCGATAGCTCAGTGGGTTAGGGCGCTCGCATTGAGTGCTCTGGCTACCTGAGAGCCCAACGGCACGTGGATCGGCGGTTCTCCCATTGACGCGATATGACCAACAGTGCTTAAAGCGTCCTGAATATACAACCAACTAACTGACTGCAAGTTGGAAGCTTGCACACCAGGTCCCAAATGTGTGCGTAGTTTACCGGTTTCTGGATAATTCGTGCACGAATCAAGCCGTAAACCGCTACAATGTCAGACCTGACATGATATTGCCGGGAAACAACTGATTGAGAAGCTATAATGGCGTCTTTTTGATGTTATGTTTAAAGGGGACTTTAATGCTGCTTCAGACACGTTGACAAGGCAATTAAGCAATTGTTTTTTTTTCAAGCGTGACTTATTTTCCAAGGTTTTCAACGTCGTATGCACATATAAATGGTTACCTCGAATGATCATGCACTTTAAAAGTGGTAATTTCATGGTTCTATTTACACAGGTGTGCTGCTGGGAGAAAACTATATTGAGTGAGGCGTGCAAAGGTGTTTTAAGAGAGTTTAATGGCTGATTAAAGGCCGCTATTTGCTGGCTTCATGGCGTTTTAGGCACACGTTCAGCCCGGTCACGCGTGGGTAAGGCCGGTGAGGTAGCCCGGTCACGCGTGGGTAAGGCCGGTGAGGTAGCCCGGGCACGCGTGGTAAGACCGGTAAGGTAGCCCGGTCACGCGTGGGTAAGGCCGGTGAGGTAGCCCGGGCACGCGTGGGTAAGACCGGTGAGGTAGCCCGGTCACGCGTGGGTAAGGCCGGTGAGGTAGCCCGGTCACGCGTGGGTAAGGCCGGTGAGGTAGCCCGGGCACGCGTGGGTAAGACCGGTGAGGTAGCCCGGTCACGCGTGGGTAAGGCCGCTGAGGTAGCCCGGTCACGCGTGGGTAAGGCCGGTGAGGTAGCCCGGGCACGCGTGGGTAAGGCCGGTGAGGTAGCCCGGTCACGCGTGGGTAAGGCCGGTGAGGTAGCCCGGTCACGCGTGGGTAAGGCCGGTGAGGTAGCCCGAGCGTCAAGGCAAATATCAACGCATTCATAACTCACTGCAACTAAGTTTTCATTTTTGACCAAGCTTTACGTAATCGAGTTTGAAAAACATATATTTGGCGATGCCGTAGTATTTGCCCTATTGTGACGTTATAGATTAGTGTGAACTTTATATAGTTGACGGGAAAGACCAGGGATACATGTAGCTATGCTACTGTTGTAAATACACTTTGGTCATATTTTCCGGTTTTTACTTTGCCTATTTGTAGAGGGTCAACAGGGAAAGGCCTTTGAACTTTTACGACAATTGTTTCGATGAAAAGGACGTTTTCCATGATCGATAGACTCCAAAATGACCGAAAACTGCCTCAGTTATTCAACTGAACGGCATGAGGAATGACTCGGTTTCTGGGTAGGCGTAGCATGTATCATGCGAGCCCAACAGCGGTATGACAAATTGGTCTCCACATTGGTCCTGACCGCTTCTGTTGGTGTGGTATATAGGACGCCTTCATCAAGCCGTAGGTAAGACAACCATGGAATGCATATATAAAGTCTGCCCATCCACACGTCTCCTCGGAGGGTGTCCATCCCATGGTACGTACCGGCTGCTTATTGTCATGTCAATAATAATGGGTGCAAATTACATTTACAGGTCAGAAAGCTGTGGCGATAAGGGTTGCAACAAAAGCATGGCGCTCAGAAAACGTCATCTATAGGCACGCAGAGTATTGCATGAAGCTCTCTGATTGGCTTACGCGTATAATGCTAAAAATATATTGCTTTAGTCGTTCCTAAGCTAGTGGGAGTTGCGATGGCTATGGTAATATAATGGGGGAGGCGTGGGGAGGCGCGGGGGGGGGGGCGGGGTCCGTCATCAGTGGTGGATCCAGGATTTTGTCATCGAGAGAGAGAAGCACCGATACGAAGCTAAATATAATATCCGAATGTCAAAGCCAGCGCGTTCGGATCAGCAGCTGTACTAACACTATTACATAGGTAACGATTCCATTTAGTGCTGTACCAACTGTCCCCATGGTTAGCCTTCCCTTGCTTGGCTAGGAGCTGCGTCTGTTATGTTTTTACCCAATGTTACTGTTAAAACACGTGAGATGGAGCGTCATAGGTTGAGGAAGGTCTCACGTGTCATCCTCTCATTACGGCCCTGCCCTAGTGAGGTCCATGCGGGCACATCACTATCCTAACATTACCAAAGCGAGAAGCTGTAATTGGTGCGTATCGCCGGAAAAAGGAAGGTTTGCAAGACATAGGAAGTTGTGCGGTTCGTGCGTCTACCCACGTATACCCTGACATGTATCTATATCAGTGTAATCAACACCATCCCTAGCTCAGTTAGTAAACAGGCTGAGCTGCAGATCGTCACGTCGTGGGTTCGAACCCTGGCCCCTGCATTTGTGACACGTTTCCTCTAACCCTATTTCATAGTTACGGGCTTTTGTTGGCCCAATTTGCGATTTATGTGCACACAAGTGGTGTAAAACACCAGCAATTCATTTCAGGCCTTGTACACGTCCATGTCATACACTGTTAATATGCCTGATCGCTGCATCATGTTAAATCAAATGAAGTGTTCCTCGTGATTAACATTGCAAAACAGCTTAATGGGAATGAAATAGATAGCTCCATACTTGACAATAACTTCGCCCCTAGTCGTGTAGAGGGGATGGGGGGGGGGGGGTGCAATGAATGTATTGTTAACTTAGCCGGTAAGTGGTTTGGGAAATGAAATAAATTAGTGTTGTAAGTCGCTCTTGTACCCACAAGGGCTAAAGTTGGTCAATTAACCACTTGGGACGATGGATGATGTTACCTGTTATGTCATATAAAAATGAAAGTAAATGAAATTAATCACTGTTGTTGGCGGCTCGTGTGCACACAGGACCTGTACTGGGCTAATGACCCCCCCCAGGACGATGGATAATGTTACCTGTAATGTCATATGACGGCCGGGTAGTAGCAAGGGAAGAGACTTACTCCGGGTGGTCCCCATTGTTCTATGTGAGGCAGACACCGGACCATCAAAAAGCTTCATTCCTTCTACGATTACGAAAAAACACGTTATTTGTTGCACCAATTTGCTTCATGAATTGTAAGTCTTACGTCCCTTCAGCTTGCACTAACTAGTACTGATTACTCAGTGTTATTCCGGTAGTGTCTTCGTGACCGCCTAGCGCATAAGCTAGACGGAGATAATTGCACGTATTCAAAAGACAGCTCTGCTCCTCCCCATCCTAATGACGTGAACCATAACACTGAGGCCCAGAACGAGGCACGTTTCCCGTAACGACTGGAGCACGTGGCGGCGTCCCCCATATATATTGACCTCCCGCTACAGCGCATGCGCGGTATCCCGGAAGTAAGCCTGGGGCGGCCGCGGATGCTGCAGGAAGCATCCACTCGGCATACCGCGGTGGCCTGGTGCCATGGCCACAGTACAGGATACCAGCTCATCAACCTCTGACGGGCAGGAAGAGAGATTTGCGTGCAATTCCTTTATTTGCTTAAATGATGAAGATATCTTGTCGTCAATCCGCAAAAGGGAACTGGGTTTAACCGCCCTGTTGCTTATCGGGAAGACATTTATTTTGATTGATAGTCAGAATTAAATGTTTGAGAAATGTGGCTGCTGTTATTATAATCTGCTACTACCTTTGGTTTTCATTGTGGATATGGATGTTTGCCATACAAATGGCAATAACATGTGGTTTCAATTCTCGACATTTACTGTTTCATTAATTTTGGAGATATTTCATGACCTTCGGCCAAAGTCAGCATAAAAATTATTACATATTTTTATTCTATATTATATTTTATATTTATTCTATATTGTATTTTATGTTTATTTTATGTTATATTTTATATTTATTTTATGTTTATTTTATGTTATATTTTATATTTATTTTATAGTATAGTTTATATTTATCTTACATTATATTTTATAACTATTTTACACTACGAACTAATATACAGCTTCAATTACCATGTTCTTTATAAAGTGAACCGATCTTGCTTCATATATCATGATAAGCGGGCGACATATGGCGTAACTTTTCTTGTTTCGTTTATGATTGGAATATGTCTTAACTGACTTCAGGGATGTCCATGCATGTCTGAGCGTAATAGTGTTCAGTGCACTGCTATACAAAGGCAGGGTGACCCAACGAAATGAGCATTTGTATTGATGTTATTTATTGATGGTGTAGGTTTGCTTGTATACCACTATTCCATCACCCTTGACAGGGGCTCCCGACGGGGTGAGGGTGGGGGGGGGGGGGGGGAGGGGGGGACTGAACAATATTTGCGACCGGGTGACCCGCTCATTTTTTTTTTTTAACGACCGCGGTGGGGGGGGGGGGAGTCCTCCGCGACCGAGGAGGGAAATTCACGCCGCCTCAGATAGCGGGGGGGGGAGGGAGGTCCGGACCCATGGACCTCGCCTGGATCTGCCCTCGCTCCTTGCTATGTGACGTGAATGGGAGTCGAATGGGATTTGTTTTGTAATTGCACACGTGTCCGGTGTCTATTGAATAGGTATGACCCCCCGCCGCCAGGGCCCCTACCTCCACCCCCCGCACACGCCCCTCTCATCCCCGCGCACCCGTATTTTTGCATCTCCAATATAAATTATTTTAATAGGAGATATTGTTAATACTTATAGTTTTTCGCCCCTAAGGAAAAAATTATTATTTTTTGTTCTCAGCTTGTGAAGGCTGCTTCAATGACATGGCTAGTGGTGCTACCTCGCGGCCGACTAAGGCGCCTTGTAGGTCGACGACGGGTCGGCCCTGGTCGCCTCTCTTCACCTGATCGAGGGTGCTCAGTCCATTGGTAACAACCATCCATATGTCTAGAGACAACCAGGGTCAAGAAGCTTCTAGCCTTTACCACATACAAGTCAACCGCGGAACAGCACATCCATTGGCGCTAGAAAAAAAAATGCGAAAAAGAATATTTCTCTTCCCGAGTGCAAATTCGTTATCGATGGGGTCATCAGGAGAGTCACTATATGATATGAGGTACAGAAAAATGGGGCAGAGATTTGAACCGGAGATGCCAGTGTTACAGGTGTCTGGAAAATTAATCGCCAGCTGAGTACTTTATCAGACATGATATTAAGATGCAGAAAAGTAGAGCAAGAAACAAGAGAATTGAGAGAAGGAGGAGATGAGTGGTACAGAAGATTGATCGAGAACGCGCGTTCGAGTGATAGAGTTGAGAGCGAGATAGCAGGATGGCGAGAGAGTGAGGGGTCAGTGGTGGTGGGTTGGGAGGGTGACGAGAAGGAGATGGTACGGAAAAGAAAAATAAGGATATAACGCAATAGAAAAACACAGAAGGATTGATAGAGAATTAAGCGGTAAGCGGAGAGAGGGGTGAATGGAGTGGAGAGTGATATCGAAAGGGAGAAGGAAAAACCGGGAAGAGACGGACCACGAGAAATAAAGAGAATCACACGGGACAGCAGTAGACAGAGATCGAGACAAATGTGATCGAGACAAACGTGACTACCTCAATGACGCCATTAGTCAACCAGTACCTCACCTCGTGTCGCCCATACTGTGATGACCATGTGAGTTGTGTGCCTGGGTGTCAGCGGGGGGTAGGGCCGTAACTATAGTAGGAGAACACAGAACAGGGCACCCCCCACCCCCCCTGGACACCTGGACTCCTGGAGTGATACCCTAAAACTATCAATAAAATGCAGTGTGTAAACTTAGACGCTCTGGGGTTATGTTGGTATAGAAATCTTGCGCGTTTCGACACATCAACCCAACCCGATGAACCCCGTGGTAATTATCATGGCGTTAATGTTTGAGAAAGACTTAATTTAAAGTCCGTAACCACATAGAGACCGATGCATTCCTGTCATTCACTCAGGAACCTCGCACAGCAGACTCCCACTGTGTAATAATGACTTTATAATATAATAAGCCGTCTATGATATATTTGGCATCTGTTATTACAATTGAGTTTTGCTCCAGGAATCCCGCTGCGTTATGACGGACGGCGCAAACATTTCTGTTTTGATTACTGTCAATGTCCTGGAGAATTTGACGTTTATGTTTGTTTTAGTACCCTATTAAAAGTCAGTGAAAGATATGCGAGGTTTATTTGTTATAACCGTCTATAGGTTACGGGGCGGAATCTTAATGGCGGTAAAAACACACAGACCTCACTCCTTATAGTTTATTAATAATATAGCTATCTAGGCATCTTCCTACCTCCCACTCATGTCTTTCTTTACCAGCACGCCCCTCCCCCCGCTTCTCCACTCCATCCCTCCCCACCTGGCTTGCACTGCTCCCCCTCCTCTACAGCCCTTCACCCCCCCCTCTGCTCCCCCTCCTCTACAGCCCTTCACCTCCCCCCTCACACCCCTCAGACCTCCGCGCCGCTCCAGCCCTCCACCCCCAGCCCCTTACCCCCTGACGCATCATCGTCCCCTACCCCGCCCCACTCCCTCGGGCCCCCACCCCCTAGTCCGTACCCCCCTTTACCCCGACTCGCCTCGTTATCTCCTCATCCACAAGGTAACGGCAACAACTGTTATCTGCCTGTGTTTGGGCCGTGCGGTTTTGTACCAGGCCCGTCAGGCCCCCTAAATTGAGATGTAAGAACATCCCTCTATTTCGCATTCGCCCGCTAAAGTTTGTTCGCAGCGGTAAAACACATCACTAAAACCGCAGTCGTTTTTCCTCACTCTGTGTTCGATACGGTCTTCTGTTTTTCACTTAAAGGCTTGTCTTGTTCTCATAGATGCACTTTATTTTCCTTACCCCCTTATGGGAAACAGGATAGCCTTTGTATGTCTTCGTCAACAATAGGGTATGAACGTGGAGAATTGACCCCGAATGACTGTTTTATGGGTCCAGGACCATTACATAGCCCCGTGAGACTCCGGGCAGATTCTCAGCTTTAAAATGTAAATCAACAATCGCTTTTTCACATGTGCCTTGATACAAACCTGAAGTTCAAACAATGTTTTCCTCCGCCCATGTTGAAGAGGGCGAATAGCTCTCACCAAGTTTGGAGCTTGGGACACGCACAGTTGATATTTTAATACATATTTCTCGTTGTTTTGTGGTGCGTTGGCCTTTCTAGATGTCTATCAGTCACAGTGCATTCCGCCCACGCGATGCGCCAATAAGATAATTTAGGGGGTCATCCATCCCTATGTTTGGGGTACAGTTCTCCGTTTTCAGCGGGACGTTAGTGCTATACAAGGAGCTAATATTTGAAGAAAACTTTTTAGTTGAACGGAAAACACCGTTCGTGACTCCGCTATGGACAAGATGGACATGCGCTTACCCGCCACAACCCCGCCGCCCGCCGCCACCCCGCCGCCCCGCCACAGTCACATCCCGAAATAGACAACGGAATATCACTACACAATACGTAGCCGTAACAACCGTCATAACACCGAAACGCGAAGGAAAGCTACCTAACATACGGGATATCTGTGCGGTGAGGACGACATGGAGTAGGTGCGACACCTAGCGACTGGATCATCCGCGTGTCTCCAGGTAACTCACCAGGGGGCCCCCCGCGGGGACTATGTCGTTTCAGGCGCTAGGACTCCACCCTAATAGATAGCACGATTCGTGAACTCTGGTGTGAACTCTGGTATCCCATGGGGCGAGAGAGAGGCGTAAGCGAATCAAACACCACTTCAGGTGACAGTTGACATTGTTTTCTGGCACGTTACAAGTCAATAGCAGACGTCCCTGGGTGTCGAATACGTGATTCACGCGTGGCTTGACTTCGAGATGTCATCGATAACATACCTTTTTGGTAATCTGTGTATTACTGTGTCAATAACAACCATTTTATCGTGACTGACCGAGACGTGTTCCTCATAATTGGGGGAAGGAGGCGGGGGGAGGGGCATCCAAGGAGGGGGGTGGGGAGGCAAAGGGTGGGGATCATGTTTTCAGACCACGAAGAATAAATATCTTTATTTTCAGGTCAGGTAACAAGGATTTGCCTCATTCCCATTTCACGGTGACCCCCCCCGCCTCCCAATAACTGGAGTGGCAATCAACCTTACAATCTTACATGGTAATAGCAAACTATACAAACTTAAACTTACACTCCGAGGTGATAGTTGCAACTGTTTTGCAAATACAGTTTTTAAATGGGTGTTTATGGCAAGTAAAAGTTTGATCGATGCGTCAAACAATCGAAAGATGTACCGAAACGGTCATTTAGACCTGACCCCCGCCCCCCCCCCACCCCCGCCTAGCGCTTTTGAGCACCAGCTGACTTTAAATTTCAAGCATAAATAGATAGATAGATAGATAGATAGATAGATACTGAGATAGATAGATAGATAGATCATAGATAGATAGAGATATAGATAGATAGATAGATCATAGATGGATGACCGTGAGTATCAGGCATTGCTGCCACATGTAATTGGCAATGACAATGGAATAATGGTTGTTCCCAGTGTGCTGGCTTACATTGTGGGGTAAGCCTGTGATAAGGACCTCTGGCACGTTTACAAACAGGAGGCTGACAACATTTCATTTGACCCTAAACGCCTTATTTAATTGACTACGAGGCCGTAGAGACAAGGAGCTCAAGGAATGCGGTGCTAATAATACCCAATGGCTTCCAAAGTGTCTGCCGTAAAGACCACCCGGTCTTGTTGACATTGGCAGTACTGACCAGCTGAACAATGAGTGGGCAGTCTGGCAGCTTACTGCCTTAGGCGGGCAGCCAGGTAGCTGACACTTCACTGACCACTCTGTGTCAGGTCTGTATCTCTTCTTATCGCCGTCTCGGGCGTTGTCCACCCAGTTCCGCAGCTCCCTCGAGTGAGGAGTAACACCTGTTGCCCCCTGGCGAGAAAACAAATAAACTATAGAACCAGATATCCGCTTTCGGTGAAAAGGTGTGTTTTTCTTGTGGGCGATAAATTGTGATTTTCGCGTATTTATTACTTTTACTGTTGTTTTTTGTATGTTCAGCCAACAAAATGGCATTATATGTGGCAGGAAGCTGCGATGTGTGAACACAGACAGGATAGGTGTCGATGCGGGCGGTAACCCAGGTGTGAATAGCAGTGTGCTCCAAGTAAATAACGTTATCGTGTGCGTTTTACGGCGCCGTGCTTGACATTCTTGAGTCCTCCAGCCAGCGGCTTGACATCGAGACCTGGGCTCTGATATACAATGGCGGTGTTAAACTATCCTCTGCCCTGAAGAGCCTTAAATCCATCTTCTAGTATTTCGCACAGAGACGTTTTAAAATTGATATGCGATCTTAAGATTGGTAGCAACTGATGGATGCATGGAGTATATGATATACTGGGCCCTCTGTGGGCACATAGCATGGAGTATATTGTATACTGGGCGCCCTGTGGGCACATAGCATGAAGTATATTGTATACTGGGCGCCCTGTGGGCACATAGCATGGAGTATATTGTATACTGGGCGCCCTGTGGGCACATAGCATGGAGTATATTGTATACTGGGCGCCCTGTGGGCACATATGGCCTCAACCGAGTCGAAATATTTCCGGCAGAAGTTACAGTATGAAGTGAAAAGATTGTTTTATTATGTCAGAGAGTGTTTGTGCCAATCAGCATGGGCGTCTTTGCCAGGCAGTTAGTTACGCACGATCCTTGGGGAGTCATGCCGCAGTCACCTGGTGTCGCCATCTACTGCTGGAGAGCTACGCTTCGTAAGCTGCTTCTCCGTTACATATATAAAACCTTATATTATCGCCCACGCCTGCCACGTGGTGTTCGGACGATAGCGATTGTTAATCATACACGCGCATAGCTCCATCACCCCCCTCCCCCCTCCGCCAAGCCCTGGACTCCACCCACCTCGACCTCGACACCTACCCGCCTACCATTCAATGCCACCCACACCTACCCCCCACCTCCTACGCTCTCTCTTCGTCGTCCCAAGCCCTCATACCTCCCACCCAGACCAAAGTTTTCTGGCGAGTTTGGTTGAGGGAGGGGAGGGCGGGGCAAGGGGCTTTGTGCTGGATTAACCCCAGTCCACGTCGCTCCCGCCACCCCCGAAACATCCAAGTACCAAACCTGGCGGGGGTAACAACCGGGGTCACTTGAAGAACCCGCCCCGCCACTACCGGGGAATACGAAGGTGCGGGGTGGAGGGGGTGAGAGAGGTCGTGGAGAGGAGGAGTAAGAGAGTAGGGTGGATGAAGACGAGGTGGGGGAGGGGGGGGGTGGGCAGGGGGAGACGAAGAGTGGGGGGTAAGGAGGTGGAGACGAGGAGTGTGTATGTGTGGGTGTGGGGGGTAGACTAGGGCTGTTTGAGGGGGGTAACCGAGAAGTGGGGTGGAGCGGCAGACGAGGATTGTGGGGGAGGGAAGGTGGATGGAGACGAAAAGTGTGGGGGTGGGGGATAGAGGCTGACCCTGGTTGAGGGAGAGTAGGAGGTGGGGGGGGGGGGGGGGGGGGTGAGGAGATGGAGGACGAGCTGGTGGCGACAGATAAGGGTTCTGACGGTGCGATGTCACACCAGAGTCAGAAGGCCGGAGCGGCAGATAGCGGATTTAGTTTGTCTCCGAGCGTCTCGAGTCAAGCAGTTGGGGACGGCCAAAAGCGTGCCACGCCACTCACTGGGGAGGTGCTGACTGTCGCACCCAGGGGACACAGGGTAACCCTTACTGACGGTCACACCCACGAGACAGGGTAACTCTCACTGACGGTCCTACCCAGGGGACACAGGGTAACTCTTACTGACGGTCCTACCCAGAAACACAGAGTAACTCTCACTGACGGTCCTACCCAGGGACACAAAGTAACTCTCACTGACGGTCCTACCCAGAAACACAGAGTAACTCTTACTGACGGTCCTACCCAGGAACAGAGTAACTCTCACAGACTGTTCTACCCAGAAACACAGAGTAACTCTCACTGACTGTTCTACGCAGGAACACAGAGTAACTCTTACTGACGGTCCTACCCAGGGGACACAGAGTAACTCTCACTGACGGTCCTACCCAGGAACACAGAGTAACTCTTACTGACGGTCCTACCCAGGAACACAGAGTAACTCTCACTGTCCCCGGGGACACGGAGTAACTGTCACTAACTACCTATACAGGGAAAACTCACTCGGATTATAGCGGCACGGTGTAGACATATAAGGACTTGCTCCAGCAGTTAGGTAAGTTGAGGTACAGTTCTGTGAACAGGAGAGGAATGCGAAATTTAAAATGGAGTAGTGATGGATGTGTAACGTAATGTGTTGTCGTCGAGGTGCGCAGTGGTGACCGCCGGGGATTTTGACCACACCCGGGTCGTCAAATTGTTGGTATTCAGGGCTAAAGAGTACATATTAGCACAAAATGGCAATCACATGGCTTAGCACCAGCATGCGGGGAGCTTGCATATGCATATATAACCATACTTTATGTACTAGTTAAAGAACGAGCTGGAGTGCATTCGCCAAAATAAAGCACGAGACGCGATAGCGTCGAGTGGTTTAATTGGGGAATGCACGACAGCGAGTTCTTTAACGTACTTATAAAATTGTTAAATTGTTGTTAACAAGGCATTGACTATTGTGTCAATTGCACTGCCCGACAAATACATGAGGCACATTGTGGAAACAACGGTTCGTCATTGTGAAGCCCCAGGGGGGAGGGTAGGGGTGGGAAGGCGTGGATGAAGTAGGCATTTTGGAAGTCATTGCTTCTTTTTTTTTCGTGAAAACATCGCCCCCTGAAAAGCGATATGACGGATATAATGAGAAATGTATGCAATCGATAACTGTGGAATTTCCATATATTTTGCGATTTCTGATCTAACCCACGCCCCTTTGGGGCTTAATATTGGTTATGCATTCCATTGTTTGTCTTGAAATTGGCAAGTTCTGTCAACACCAGCCAACTCGGCTCCGGTCAACTCAGCTCGACTGATTATACCGCGACACTTGACGAGTCAATATTAACAACTGTTCTTTATCTAGATAACGCACAGTTTTTCCGTTCATTATTAAAATAAAGCACTGTTTTACCGTTCTTTATTTGAATAACGCACACTTACGTTTATACAACACGGCTATGTCTGTTTTTCGATCCATTCTTCAAAATAATGAACACTTAAGACAAAGGCGTGACGTCACACAATTTTTTAACAATGGCGCCAGAACGTAATATTGCAACTATTGTGGGACAGAATGTTCATCTACGCCTTGCCACTGGCGAGTCCAGGGAAGATGTCCAGTGCCCCGGATTGCTAACCGTTACCAATAACTACATTCACCAAGATGCACTGTAAAGAAGAAATTAGTCTAAAAGTCTCACAAATGAAAACCATGGTTTTTGCTTTGCACGATTTATTCAGTTCTGTGCCTTGCCTTCCGACATCTGGGTCTTGTCTTTGCGTGATTACAATCCTGCAGATGCGTAAATGATCGTAAATATTTTAACCAATCAGAAGTCGAAAGTTTATACCGTACCGGGACACTCATGTGACGTAGCAAGACTCCAAGGATAATCAAGGATACCTATAGGAAATGTGTCACTTAAATTTGACGGTTGTGGTGTGTTAATACAATATTTTTTTACCATGGCTGTCCATACCACGACCGCTAACGTAACCTAGTAACGAGGCACGTGATAATTATTGGCAAAGAGACACAATATCCTCTCTGCCGCCTACCCCCTGAGGCGGATAGGGGTGGTGGGGGGTTCACACGGGGGAGGGGGTTGTTAAATTGCATGGCTTATTACCATCTTGTAGCGGTAGTGTGTCCTGCAAACATGTATCCCTTGTTGGTCATTGTTTCTATCGCAGTCGCCATGTTTGTTTTGACAAGTCAGGGGAGGGCTGGGCCTCTAGGGGGATATCAACACGCACTAACTCACCCTCACGGGGGTTGGGGGGGGGGGGGGTGGGGGGTGCGGGAGGCCCCCAGGGTGGGATCCCCGGAGTTTGGTTCAGTAGGCTGGGGTGAGTGGCGCACACACCGGCATTGAGGTAGCACTATCTGTGATACATGGCTGGTAAGCGCTGGAACTGTTTACAAAAGACGCATCAATTATCAGTGTATCATTGGGTATCGCTATCTGCCTGTATCGTTGTATCTCCGTTGATAACGCACTGAGCGTCATTCAGACCGACAGACCCTAGCTACGATGATGGGAGCTCTAGGCTTTTGCTTCACATACCATGAATTCCCCTCACCCTGATGTTGTGTTGTGACTACCAACAGGTCCCTGGTTCGGACCCTGATCTTTGAGATCTAACCTTTATTTCATACAAATCATTCAAACAACAATAATTCCAACATTCCTTTGTGTTATTGCGCCTACATATGTGCACAAAATTGGCTCATAACACTCAAGGTCATCAAGCAATGATGTGGATAAGACCTAGATACCCAGGACTCGGCGACCTTTAAACCCTATATACCCCGGTCCGTGTTGTTAATGATCATACACGGGTGCCCCTCGTTCAGTGTCAGCTTATCACTCTCTCCTCTACCAGTGTCCCCGGCTCTCCAGCCCAGGACACGGACTCCACAAATATTGACACGTGGCACCAATGTGACGGGATAAGCCGGGATATAAACGACACGCGTAACGTGCCCTGGATGACGTTTTATCCGTTTTGAGATTGCAGTTCTAATCTGATGCCCTTTGGAGATTAATGGCTCTGTTGGACAAACCTTTAGTTGGTCTGTCATCATGTGACTCCGTGCGCCGCACGTGTGTGTAACACTCTTTGTCTTGCCCCCACGCCCCCTTGCGGTCGGGTATGAGTTTGGGACAATTAGCCTGGTTCCTCAGCCCCAATTGGACGTCGCGCATTGGTAGCTCACTGTGAGAACCCTCTATTGTGATATAACGAGCCCGATCAGATCGCTTTAAAATACTACACTTTATTGAACCGCAATTGAACATACTTGGGGCTTGGGTTGTGAAATGATAGAAAAGCCCCCTGTTCCTGGTGATATGGTCGAGAGAACTCGGGCTTCCGGTTAATCGGAGCGTCTGGTGGTACTATCCTTCCGGAACCAGCCTTGTCGGTGAGCCTCAGACCTTCTGTAGAGCCTTATTGACACATAGGCCCCCCACACTTAACAGGGATAGCGTGATAATTATTCAGCTGGTCCTGAAGGAATGTTATCCAGGGGCGGATCTAGGAAGTTAGAAAGGGGAGGGGTCTAGAAAAACAACTTGCCGCCTGGGCTGGGCGGGGGGGGGGGGGGAGTAAAAATTACCGCGGGTGTCCACCAATATATATATGGTATAATTGTGGATGAACAACAATTTTTTTAATAATAATTCAAATCCACCTACTGCAATAAGATAATCATTGGAGTCACCCATTATCAGTAAAACGCCAGGTATTTCAAGGCTGAATAAAAGAAAACCTTTATGTGTCCGGGCAGCGCTTCGATTTTGAATATTAAGTAACCTAAAAAAAACATTTATCGTAAATGATCGAATTTCCCCCTTTGCAGGACAAGGTTTGTTCACGACACGGCTCATCTCGCCATCTGTACTCCCAATGCAAGAAAGTGAAGGACCCCTCCCCTTATTGTTAAGTGTAGTAGTAATATGCAAAGACAAGGTCGAAATTCATTTATTTAACCAAAGTACGTGTCAAACGCAACTGGAAGTAAGTCTAAATCAAATTAATTAAACAAATATATAATGTGACTATCATTTCATTCGACAGAGACAAATATTGATAATCAAATAAGAACGGCGACCTGTGTAGATGGAAGTCCCCCACCCCCCTAAACAACCGACAAAAAGGCGGCGAAGAAGAAAGAATGCCCGAAGCAAATAACTTTAGTTTTGATTCAATACGCTGAAGCACAACGGGCAAATGATAAGAATTACATCAACGAAAAAAAATTAAAAAAATGCGCATCATCTGCCCCGCCCCCCCCCCCACCCCCTTCGCCCCCCCCCCCACCCCATCACCGTACCCATCACCTCTCGACCCGTTGACCCCCGCACCGGACGTACGCCCTCAGAGATAACAACGTATATAGTCAAGTCAAGGCGGATGTTTTCGGTGGCAGATGGCACACTAATAACTTGATGTCACGCTCAGCGGTGAGCACACGGCCTCTCCGTCCGCCAAGGAGAAAGTAGCCTCCTACATTAAAGAGGCCCTCTCAGTGTCTTAACTCTTTCCTGCGTGGGGACCCGTATATAGGTCTGGAGAGCTTGATGAAGCACCCTACCTGGAGGATGAAGTGGGCCATTTACAGGGCCGGCCGGCCTTCCAGGGTACGAGCTGTTTTTATTCCCGCAAGATTAATATGAGGGAGAGATCACGTAAGATGGAGAGAACAGACTCTTCTCAACAGTTTTTAAATTCCAGGTAACTTATCACAAGGACTCAATGATATGCAGATGACTATAGGATAAGCAAACAGCAGATGGCTGTGAAGTGGAGACAGCTTTAAGCGTAAGGCCGAACACAGTGAGAGAGGATCGGGATTCTCATTTCGGCGTCGAATTTCGTGGAAACCACACGGAACAGTGGCGCTATCTGGTGGAGGAATCAACGAACAATAAATCTGTTCACTACGCATGGACGAATGGCTCGGCCAGCAGGTGGCGGCATTGTACTAACAATATATACGGAATATATATATATGTCTCTACGGAATTCGTCAATGAAATCAAAAGCGTTCCAGTTAACTGAATATCTACCCTTCCTTACATAGTCTTTTTTCTCTTGTTTCAGTGAGACCAACATCGCCTTCTGCAACGATGACATCATAATTTAAGCCCAAATGACGCCATTGTGAAACCGGTGACCATGGCAGCCATAGTTCTTCACTCTCTCGTCTTTCTTTGGCTCCTCATCCTACAACTGAGTGTCACTGATGGTAAGTAAAGGATCCACAAACTGAAAACATATTGGGGCGGATTCAGAAATTGTAAAATGGGTGTCGGTGGGAGAAGTTGTGGTGGTGGTGGAGGAGAGAGGCATTTGTCGAATGCGCAAGTTTGACTTATGTTTTGCCCAATTCTGCCAAATCTCCCAAAATGAAAGGTGAGAGACGGTAGAGTTGAGGTGGGGAGTGGTGAGGGGCATATACCCCCAATGATTTTCCCCCAATGAAACCAGTCACATTGCACCATATATCTGACATAAGCATATTAAAATTAGATGCTTTAAATGTTAACAGGAATGACATTTCTTATCAACTAAGAAATATAATGAGTTTTAATATAAAATGCTGCAAACAATATTGCCCACAAATCCCCAACTATATCTATGGGGTATAGCTAAGACGGATCTTTGCCCTTCGTGTAAAACGGACATTGGGAACAACAGAACATGGATTTTGGTCAAGTGGATACTTTGGCAGCAAGTGAAAGATTACCCATGGCCCTTTTGAGACATTGACATGCTATTTATCGATGGAAAACCTTCTTATAGGCATGACAGATGCAAAATATCAATTGATCGATAAAATTGTTGTTATCTTAGTAAATATAATTATAAGACAAGATAGTTGGGAGATGAATTGAATGTAAATTTAAGCATGGTTTTCGTATGTTGAAAGAATTATACAATTATACTGTGTAGATTATTTTATAAGCTAAAGAAATCTTAGTGGGAAACGAAGCCAAATGTGTAAGTTATAATGGGAAGTTCTTAAAAATTGATTGCCATTATATAACAGGAGGTACTGTTAATTTCTGCATGTTAAACTAACCATGTCCTGTATATTACTTGACGTATTGTATGATGTGTTTGGGATGTGCTACTCGTTTATTGTTTTGGGACGCGGAGGGGTTGGGGGTGGGGGTGGGGGGGGGGCGGCTGTCATCTGTGTCGCTCCGTCGTTTGGCCAACTTCCGTATGGGAGGGGAAACCCCCGGACCTGGCTATGGATGAGTGGGCAGAAGGGTTGGCGTGCGGTCAATTCTATTGGCTAGAGGACGGTCAACTCGGACATGTCTAAGGCTAGGCTGAAGCTATAAGTTACCTCCCTTGTGAATAATACAACGCAGTTAGTCCAATGGTTTCCGTTTTTCTCCCGCCGGAGTTCGGGGTCTTCGCCTCCCTCTCGTGCGAATATCTGTGAAGGATGGACATTTGATTTCATGACTCGTTAAGGATTACTGCCGCAATGAAACAATGGAAATAGTGTAATAAATAACGAATTAGAAAAAAATAGTGAATGCTTAAAATTAAACAGATTATCGCTTAACATTCAAAAGTCGAAGTTCATGATTTTCCATGTACCTCAAAAAAGTCTGTGTACCCGAAATAACTATAACTGATACCAAGCTAGAGTGTTTTAAAACCTTCAAAATATTGGGCATTGGAATAGACTGTTCCCTCTCCTGGAAGGATCACCTACACATTTTGTCCCATAACGTATCCAAAAAGATAGGCATTCTCAACACATTAAAATATACTGTACCAAAGAAAATTAATGCCATGCTATATAACTCCCTCGTCCTATCTAGCTTAAATTACGGAATATTGATCTGGGGTTACAGAGGGGATCAATTACTTAAATTGCAAAAGAAAGCTATGAGAATACTTAAACTCAGCGCTTAAAATGCACACACTGAACCGTTATTCAAAGAATTTAGATCATTAAGGATAGATGACATTCATAAATTACAACAGTTAGAAGTTTATTACAAGCTGGTAAACAATAAACTACCGAACTATTTCTCGCCAATGTCCTTAAACCCACACTCTGCCATACATAACTACAACACCAGAAATAAAAGTGTCTTCTGCTTTAATCCAATTAAGCATGAGTTTGCAAGGAAATGTCTTAGGAACAGTCTACCAAATCTTCTCAATTCAACTCCAGAAATAGTCAAAAGCAAGGTCACGCCACACAGTTTGCTCGGTTTTAATCGCTTCGTAAAACAATACTCTATTGACCACCATTGTGATGTATGTACCATCCTAAATTGTTACATTTGCGAAGTGACATAGCATATCTGGATATGATCAAGAACCAAACCCCTCCCCCCCCACCATTTTTTTTTTGTAATAATAATCGCACTTTTTAATAATGTATATGACCGCTCTCCCCTATTTCTCCTAAACAACACCCTTTGTAAATATTTTACTGAAAAGAACTAAGTATAACAAGAAGTGTTAAGGTGGCACCCATGACAGCGACCGATTTCGTCTTAATGGGAGTCCACCGATCATTTTCGAATATTATGTTAAGTTTATTTTGTGATGTGTATGTATTTGTGAATTTGATCTAAAAAAGGATTTCAATTAAATTCAATTCACACCCCGCCCCTCCTCCCCCCCCCCACACCTCTCTGGCGGCTGCCTTGGCTCCGGTTGACCATTGACCCTTGACCCAGTTCCTTTGACGTGATATGACCTTGCAGAATAAAGCTAACTCAGCTCAACCCTTCATGCTTGAAGAGAAATTCCAAAGTAGGTAACTTGGTCACAAACATGTCTGATAAACATATATATATATATATATATATACATATGTACATACAGTTAAACATTGCAATCCCGGGCCACCACTGCACTGCGCATGCGCCCTATAAGAGAGAGAAGCCGGGCTGGCGCCTGTGTCGTCTCGACGACACGCGACTCCGCATTTAATGACGTTTACCGAGCACCTGAAACCTGGCCCCATCCTGACACACCAGCATGCGGGCTGCCATGACGGCGGCCCTCCTGGGGGGCCGGGGGGGAGGGTGGGGGCGGGCTCATCCTGACAAAGCGGCACCCAGGCTGCCATGACTGGGGCCCTCCTGGGAGGCAGGGGCGGGGGGGGTGGGGGGTGGACTTGCTGGTCGACCTTAGTCTGCTGTCCTGACAGCCGTCTGGAGAGAGGGTGAAGTCCTCTTGAGGTGGTCAGCCGAAGCTTTGAAGTGAACGTTCTAGCCGAGGGCATATATCATATTATGTATAGGGGAGGTATATATTGGTATATTGGTCGCATTTATTAGCATTGTGCGGCACCGCGATCAATGTCTTTACCTCGCATGAGGGGGACACATGCGTGGGTCGTGGAGTAGCTGTGCTGTGTGGAGGGTGGCGCCCTAAGGCACTGGTACAGCAAGCTGATATTTAGAATTATATCTCCTCCCCCTTCCCGGTCTCTCCCCTGACCCCACTGCAGAAGCTACCCCTTGTTGCTATGCATGTTCTCCCGCGTATCGGGGAAGTATACATACCCGTCGACCCCCCAGCACGGGGAATCGCTTCCCCGACAACAATAACAGTGATGAATGGTTCCGATATTGTCGCTATATCTGCCATCTGTCAATAGACAATAGGCCTATTGTCTTATCCTGGTAGTGGAAGCCAAACTGCGGTCGTCCGTCTCGTGGCGTTATACGCACGCTGCTTGTAGTGAAAGGGCAGGAAGTGTGGGGAACGATTGGATCAGCCCCTCTGTTTTGTCTGGTTACCTCTCGCCCCGGCCTGGGGTTAACTTAATCAAAAGGTGTGGTTTCGCACAAATCCCTCTTGTCAAACCGACAATGCAAGCGTCGATCGTTGAGATAGATACTGTTAACATGAAGCTTGGAGGGGAAAGAAATGCTATATATACAACACCGCTATTCCCAGTAACGGCTCAAGTTACGCATGAAGATCTATTTTTTAGAGCGCTCGCCTCGAGTTATCGGGCAATCTGAGAGCCTAACGGCACGTGGATTGATGGTTCGCGCTCCGCTGTGGTCATATCTGTGTGGTCGCAGGATAAAGATCACATATCCTTCTTCGCAAAGAGTAGGGGGTTACCCCCGGAGACACGGCTCCGCTCTTCCCTTCCTTCTCCCATTGACGTGATATGACCAAAAATGGTTAAAGCGTCCTAAATATAAACCAACCAACCACTTACGATGGCACTAGTATTCATAATCACAACAAGTTGTCAACATCTTAATTAAAAAACAAAAATTTTGGTGAGTGGTATTTTCTGCTTTTTTCTGAGAATACCTGTTTAAAATATTCTGCTGAGCGGTAAGTAGATTTCAGTAGCGCTAAGAACTGATGAATTCTGAGACCTATATAATCATCACTATAGCTGTTTAGTTACACACCCCGTGTTGTACCACTCTCCAGGCAGGCGGCCCGCTCGTCACCGCAGGGTGTCGACACCACAGCTGGAACATTACATCCCGGACTGCCAGAGTGCGCTCGCCGGAAATGACGTCTTCTTCAACGACTGTTTAGATCGCGGCTTGGGAAAGATCGCGAAGTATGTGGATAAGTTACCGCGACAGGGACCACGCTCATCCGGCCTCACCAGGAAGTGCGCGTAAGTAGATTATGAAATATTCTACTAGTTTTTCTCGCTGTAGAAGTGCGCGTAAATAGTTTATGTTCAAGTAACCCGCAAACTCAGCTCAATATCTAACTTGTTTAACATTTTATGGCCTTCCAGAAATAATGTCACTTTGTATCTAAAATGCATTGTCTATCACCTGCCAACTGGAATATCATCTGATACACCTGTGATATCTCGGCCCAGGCCCGGTGGATGAAAGACACCAAGCGCCTCGGGCCAAATGGGAATTTCCCTTTGGCCTAACGTGTAATGCCCTGCTCACATAGACCCACCGACGCCTCGGCCGAGCTAAAAAGGGGGAAATTGGCCCCAAATCGGCCCCACATCGGCCGACCTCGGCCGAGCATTGCTGCTCGATGGCGCATTTCAGGTGCTCGGCCGAGGCCTTTCCAGTTTTAATGCAGACATTAAAACCAGGCCGAGCTCGGCCAATTTCCTTAGGTCGGCGGAGGATTTGCTAAATTTTTAAAACTATGAAAGCTCGGTGGGAAAGTTGAAGAACTCGGTGGCGTGGGCGAGCTCTGACGTCGGCCGACCAGTCTTAGTCTATGTAAGCAGGGCATAAGGTGTTCGCTCGGGATGCGAAGGGTCGCCGGTTCGAAACCCGCCTCTGCGGGTAGAACTTTCGGCGTCCATTCGGGCCTGGGCCTAGAAATACTACATTTGGTGCCGATGGAGACGAACCTGGGTTGTCGGAGCCACCCGAAGCCACATGGTAAGGCCAGCGTCCGGTTTGACGGCGTGGGGCATGGAGGTGTGTCCGCGATTGACCAATCAGGAGGCGATACTCTAATTTATTCAAACCGGAAATTGCGCCTATTGTGTGAGCAAAACAAGAGCGCGTGATCATCGCTAATATAAAGAGCTGCGATTCTAACTCAAATCATGGCATTGTTACGGAGTCAATCGTCGCAAGACGTATATCAATTTGTTTGGATGGTACATTTCCATAAAACACTAAGATCATGTTCTACTGCGCGGCTTGGAACTGCCGCTGTTCATCTGTAGATCGCGGCCCTGATCTCTCTCTCCGCGAGTGATAACATAAGGAGGTGCCACATGAATAGTCACAATACGCGTCACTGCTCCCGGCAAAATGGCGCTCTGCTCGACATTGATGGGGGCAGGTTGCCTCAATTTTTTTCTCCTTACCAGTTGGCTGAAACGAAGCGTTAACACTCGCCAATTTAACTTTAAGATGTGAACTTTCGGTGCAGATCGCGTTTAAATTAGGTTGGACACCCGCTTTAACTGACATATCAACTGGCATATCACCTGGCATATCAACTGGCATATCAACTGGCATATCAACTTATATAAATGACCTAATAACTGGTATATCAAACGTTACAACAACCAACTTTTACATCATATGTTATATCAACTGGCATTTGAAATGGTAAATCATTTGATCTATGAAACTCTATAATTACTGGTATATAAATGAACTAGCAACTCTGATGCTCCTGTTTGTCACTCCACCCGCGTTCTTTCGTGCGACAAAATAAATCTTTATTTTTATATTAAACCCTTAAACCCTTGAGCATGGCGTTCTTGATAGTGTCCTACCCGCCCTTGTAATTCTATATGCATTGTTTGCCTAAATGCGTGGGACTGAAGCATTTACCAGGGTAAAGGTCAAAGGTCACACTCAATGTCAAGGGGCGGCCTTACCGGGCCACATCAAGGCACTTGAGTGCAATATTATGGGATGTAGCGCCCAGGGGCGACTCAGAATGCTTGTAGCGAAGGATTCCTGCACGAACAACGGGGTGCAGGTGCTTTGTATAATGCTGTATTTATATGTTTTTTTTCACTTAAGGAACACTTCCATTAGTATTACACAGAATAACTTACACTTGTAGGTCATGTATACACTGTGAAAAGAGACCTTAATTATCATTGAGATATGTGCTCTGGGTTCCTGTTGCACCATTAAGGGTGTTCACGCAAAGGGTTTATTAAAACAAATGTCGCGCTGAAAACATGGGTCACAAGCTCTTAGACGTATTATTTACGCCATATATCTTTATAGTAATTCATGTTGTGCACGACGCACATTTTATTATTATTCCTTCGTCTCGATGTCTTTGGCTGACAGAATAGATTCAAACTATGAAGTCGAAGCTCATTGCGAAAGGAAACATTGTACATATTTAGACTTATATCTGCAAAATAAGTGGGTTTCGCAATGCTTTATTACCGATTTATTTCAATTGTTAATTTTATGCAATGAGTTAGATATATTCTTATTTTGTTGACCTTGCAGATTATTTCAACCGTTAATCGCCTGTATGGGACACTACTTCGAGCATTGCAGCGACATCAGGCACGCGTATCGGCATCACGTACGGCCAGTTGTGGAAACATTGAAGTGTCTCTGTTCGAAAACCGAAGGTAAAGGCAACCATAATTCTGTATTGCAACTGGTCAACCCGGTTAACTGCACCAGATTCTGCAAACAGCACCGGTTCCGATGGGTGAAGGTTGGGTAATTCATCTGTTTTCACGGCGCACATGAGCGATTTGTGACAACGTCTACCACGAAATACGCCCGCTGGAGTGAACAATGTTCCCCGGTTAAGCGTAGGTTCAAGTGCTGTATAACACGGCCGCTAACGCTGAAACAGAGAGCGGTGTCATAACGCGCCCCTCAGGCTAATGGGTCATAACGCACCCCTCAGGCTAATGGGTCATAACGACCCCGCCGCCGTGCACACATATAAATAGTGGTTTGTACAGTGATAGATCTACCTCACTTGTAAGAAATAATGAAGCATCGTCAGGATTTTAGCTTCGGTACCGATGCCATAGAAACCTCACGACGGCCGTTCTCTTTTAAACACAGATCAGTGATAAAACAATGTATTGGATGCTATATGGACGATTCATATCCTCTGTAGCAGCCCTCCAATCTCTGTATCTCCCCGTAACATTACCTTATGACCAGCCCTTGGCACGCATTGACCCGCTATTGACCTTCCAGGGGCGGATCTAGCGGGACTGGGGGGGGGGGGCTGGGGGGGGGGGGGGGTCTTAGGACCTTGCACCCCCCTTCCCCTTGGGAACTTGATCATACATTGTGAACGTCTGGTTTTCCGATGAAATACATCGTAAAGTGACATTTTGTGTATATGGATACAATCCCCCCTCCCCAGTCGCAACCCCCCCCCCCCCTGTCAAGTTTCTGGATCCGCCCCTGACCTGCTGAGCACTGCTGTTTTAACCATGTGACCGCTCGGGCTGCAGATACTTGCCCAGTATCACCAAGTGGCGTGGCATGCATGGAGGAGGAGTTCGGAGGGTTCATGGCGAAACTCTGTGATGAAGTCTACTACTTTCACAAGGACCAGGATGTCGTGACCGCCAGCTGCAGGTGAGACTCCAGTGGACCCCTGTCTTTTTGTAATTCCTGCATGCGCCCTTGGGGTAGGGGGCGGAGAAGGTGGGAGACGGATGGTTGGGTGGGGGGGGGGGGGGGTAATAGGAACGGGGGAATGGGGGAAAGCCGGTGGTGGGGAGGGGGGGAGGGTACTCACTATACCAGTTAAGTTGTTTACAAATGTAGATCGACGTTATAACGCTCAGTGGTAGGCGTGTTTGTTGCCTAGTTTATTTATTGTTATTATTAGTTTTGTTATTATTAATTGTTAATAAATGAAGGACTATTGTGCAATGAACTAGCCATTCTGGTCAGCCAGCCATATGGTGCTGCTATCTGGATCTATATAAAATAGGAAAGTTAGTCAGCTCTTCTAATGTAATTATAATAAGTAAAGGTTATTACATTGCGTCATCACAGCAATAGAAACTATTGAAGCAGGGATGATGATATCACCTGCTCAGCCCTTGTTCGTATTATATTGCCTTCAGACTGGAGCATAACAACGTTCACTGTAAGGAGGCTCTTGTGACGTCACGATGCGGTTCGGAGGCCGGGGGTCTGGCATTCCACCTGTCCAAGCTGTACTGGCAGACCGAGGATCCCTCCTGCTCGGAGCCACTGCTCCACCACGCAGGGCCGTCAGGTACACCCCACTGAACCGTGACGTCACTCCATTGTTCTCTCTCCACTGGACGGTGACGTCACCCTATTGTTCTCTCTCCACTGGGCGGTGACGTCTCACGACATTAAGTATTAGATATGGATCGAAGAACTTCGAGGCGAAGCCGAGAAGTTGTAAGATCCCAATAATGACCTACAACTCATTCCTTATCTAATACTTAATGCATACTTCCATTGTTTCCTCCGAGGAGGCGGCGATGGCATGGAGTATGTGAGCGAGGGGTCATTATTGTGACGGAACTATAATGACCCGCTCTGGTACAATAATGACCTCCTGCTCACGGTCCGCAGGTCCTTACCGGCAAAACACGACTCCGAGGAAACAATAGAAGTATGCATTAATTGACGTTACTTTTTCCATTGGACTCCATTAGCAGATCGTAGTTCAGATTACTCCACTGCGAGGCGCCAATGCATTCTGGGTATTATTTTGGTCAGTGGGAGTTGATGTCAAGATGGCGTCATCACATGACCATATATTCTGTCGACAATTAAACTTACCATATTATCATCTATGCAAAGGAAAAGTAATGTAAGCTTATTATGGATGTAATTTTATATATGACATGCCATTAATCTAGCAATACGGTGGACACAGTCTGGCGACATCACCTTTACACCCAATACTTGTATTTCCCTCCTCAGTAAATCAATAAATCCCCAAGTGATGCGGTATGTTTCACACTTGATACAAATGTGAAACAGATAACAACATCAAGTTCTTGATGAAAGTTATTAACCACAAGTTAGCCATAACTAAGCAGAGTTAATCGATAAGAACTTCTCCGTGATGCGATGAGTGAACCACACATTGTGCGGACCCAACGGCTTGGTCTTCCCCTGGTTAAAGTGTATCCGTCTTGTAACCACTAGATGTGTTTACCTTCAGAATACCGTTATAATGACGACTGTCCGACGGATTTCGTGACCAAGATGAACGAATGCGCGGCAATGTATAACAAGGAGCAGTTGACATTCATGAACAATGTCCTGGTTCCCGACGGAAAGAAAGCAGTGCTGCAGACGTTCTGCAGGTAAAGTAATACTTGCAATAGGCTTTGACAATTCCCCCTCCTAGATCCGCACTTCAGTACTATTTCTGCTAACCGTGGGTGGTTGTGTTGGGGGTCACCCTGGTGTAAACGAGGGTGGTTGACTTGGGGGTCCCCCTGATATCGTCGCATGGCTACAGAGCTCCCGACTGAGTGTAAGACTCAAAACCTGAATAGTATGATTATTAATAAAACATGTATGTAGCCCCTTTGCCCCCCCCTCCCTCTTTTCTAAGCCCCTTCTCCGATGCCAAACATCTCTCCTCTCCCCATCCTCCGCCACTGTGTTTGGTCGCCCTGACGTTACCATGACACTCGTCACGTGACAGGTCCTACAAGGAGTACGTGAACTGCACTGAGCCGCACGAGGCGCGCTGTCCTTCCGGTCGTGACGTCATGTTGCACAGCTACGCCTCCGTCAGGTTCTACCGCCTCCGTCTCGACCACATATGTCTGGGCGACCGACGCAAAGGTGAGATCGGAGCGTTGTTTAAGGCCAGGTTTGTGCTTACGAGGGCTAAAATAAGCCAAGGAACCGGCGGGATCATCAATAACTTGGATGCAATATGCCCCATAGTGGACCGCCCCCACCCGGTTTCGAACAGAGTAACTATAGTGATCTGGGGTAGAGTGTTCTGTACTTAATCGGATAGAGAGGCAAACGGGAGAATATTGACAGAATATAGCAGAGATCGTATAGAACGAAATATCCTTCCGTTACGTCACAATGGTTTTGTAAAGCATCACTATGCAGCTCCTGGGTGAAACGCAGCACTCTATATCTACTCGCTGTCTCCACCCCTCATACGAATTCCGGATTAGTGAGGCAGTGGATGGTTGCGGTAATGTAATTAACTACTATAAGACTTCGTGTCTTTGTCGCAGATTTCAAGCGCAATTTGCCGTGTTACCAACGCGTGGAGAAGAAGAAGCTGCTGGCGCCATGCTCGCAGGAACTGCAAGAGGACTTTCAGGCCTCGGCCGATGTGTCTGCCTTTGAGTTCTACTGCAAACCAGAGCACAGCGCCACCAAGCGACTGAAAGGGTAAGCACGCGATATGCCATGGTGGGTACGTGAAACATAGCTATGTAACTCCTTATATTGGCACTAACGGGTGTAACATGCGACGGGCGAGACGATGAAATATGACCAGGTAGTCTGACTGTTATTGCGTATTCTTGCAACAAAACGACGGAAGTTCACACTTGCAAGCTGATTGCGCTCACAATAGTTTATGCAACAGTGAATAACAATATTCACTAGGCCAGTACATGATTTACACAGTTACGATGACTCAAATAATATCTATATGCAATACTACCTGATGTTGCAGTTTGCTAGATGACTTAATAACCAGGTTAGGTGGTTGCATATCTTGAGTCGATCCACTTAATTATCGCCCGTAACCTAAACACGTGTTTACGTACCGCGAGTCGATCCACCTAATTATCGCCCATAGAATGAACACGTGGTTACACGTTTTTACTCTGTATCCTTGTCGGTCTCAGTCTCGGGGCAGGAGAGCGGTTAGACCTGACTCTGGCCAGTGTATCTGTCACGGTGTTGTTTGCAGAGTGCTGTCGAAGGCGGCGACCTGCTATCACGTCGTGTACGAGAACACATGTAACGTGAAGGCGGCCGACGCCATGGTCGGTCTGGTGGAGGCCGCCCTGGCCGACCCCTCCACCCTGGGCTACGACCTCGTCCCCCACTGCGAGGCCTTCACCAACCTCACCCAGACCACCCACGCCACCCCGGTCAAGACCAAGCGTCATAACGACGGGCAGACGCCGGGGAGGGACAGCGGCAACGCGCCGCCTCCCCCCAACGCCCACCCGGAGAAGAGCCTCCCGGAAGTGACGTCATCAATGGCGACTTCGAAAAGTGATGAGGTCATGACGCTAGGGAGCGCTGATGGTCCAACCCGGAATTCGACCTCGGGTGCGCATTACCCGACACCCTATGCGGGGTCTACGTCACCTCTTCGCGCCTCGGTTACCACGACGACTAAAACAATGGAGGCCGTTGTCTCCACCACACTAGCGCCACCTGTCGGCGAGGAGGGGAACCAGCCGGCAGACAGCTCCGGACGGTCCAGACCGTTAGATCCGGGCGACAAGGCCCGCGTGGGGGACACGGCACCCCGGTCTGGCGCCGTGGTCCACTCATCCGCACCCCCGCTCCACCCCTCTCGGACTGCGGCCACGTGGCTACTCACCAGTCTCACCATCACCGCCGCTGGGGTCATGTTTTGTCGATTATAGCTGAGAGTCAACACCTGATTTGGCTTCGATGAGAACAAACAATGCAACTGTGTCTGTGGGGATGTTTATGTTGATAATGGTTGTGAATAGAACGGGTGACAGCAGACTGCAGCTAAAACTATGAAACATCCCTGAACCTAGCCCTACATGATATACCGTAGCTGAGCCACACCTTGTGCGACAGTTTACTAAATCCCGATATATTGACCTGACCTGACCTAAACAGACGTTGGATCCCTACATGTGGCGCGATACGTGGGATTTCATCATTGTTGTTTGTGACGCGTCACCGATCTGTCGCGTGGCAACGCCGTGTTGGCAAGGACGCACCAATCGAGGGGTGGGTGCATGGTGCTACGTTCACACATGAATGGCCTGGTGCTGTGATGTTTTACCTCCGTGGTGCAAGTGGAAGACTTTATGCCAAAGCGTCTCTTGCCCGATCACGTTGTGGGTGACATGGCTGGTGCTCCATGAGACCAAACACGCATTGTGACTATGTTTATATTTTTGCTTTGGTGCCAACATAGCGAACCTGTTTACGACAAGAGCTTTTCACGCTGCGTCGTTCATACACCGACACACACTGCACGTGAAACTACATTTGTATTGAACGCTTCGAATGTTTACTGTTTGGCTGTATGTGTGTGTGCCTTAGTCAACCCCAGGATTGGTCGGGTGTGAATGGTGGTGTGGTGCGATGCAAGACTGTGGGGATGTTACAAGACTGTGGCAATGTTACAAAACTGTGGGGATGTTACAAGACTGTGGCAATGTTACAAGACTGTGGGGATGTTACAAGGCTGTGGCAATGTTACAAGACTGTGGGGATGTTACAAGACTGTGGCAATGTTACAAGACTGTGGGGATGTTACAAGGCTGTGGCGATGTTACAAGACTGTGGGGATGTTACAAGGCTGTGGCAATGTTACAAGACTGTGGGGATGTTACAAGACTGTGAAAATGTTACCAGACTGTGGGGATGTTGCAAGACTGTGACAATGTTACAAGACTGTGGGGATGTTACAAGACTGTGGGGATGTTACAAGACTGTGGCAATGTTACAAGACTGTGGGGATGTCACAAGGCTGTGGGGATGTTACAAGACTGGGGATGTTACAAGGCTGTGGCGACGTTACAAGGCTGTGGCAATGTTACAAGACTGTGGCGACGTTTCAAGTGACGCGTTTGTAGTGGCATTTCTGTGAATATCACATCGGTTGAACCGCTTTAGAATTATTGTGTTTTTTTAATGTTAATATGTGTCAAATAAAAACCCGTTAATGTACATCGTTGTGATGATCTATTTGACGCTTTAACGTGACACCGCCCTATCAACATATCATATTGGCTAGTATATCAAAATAAATAAAACTCTGAAATATTTAGTTCGCGAAATATGAACCGCTAATGCACACGAATCCCATATATTTATGTACATCAAATTGCGTGGTAATGAAATGTAATGCTGATGTTTAAGACAAGATTTGCACTAATCGAAGTCAAAATCCCCTGGGCCAATAGAATACGGAATAAGAGAATATTTGACGTGGCCTAAGGGCCCAACCAGGAAACAAGCCTCCCGAAACAAGGAAATATAGTCAATAAGAGAATATTTGACGTGGCTTAAATACCTATCAGGGAAACAAATGATCATTGAAATTGAGTCCGGTAGTTCCACGGCGATGGGGAGGGCGCGGTCAAATCCTGAGACAAGAAGGATAAATTACAATGAATTTGGGTGAACCTTCTCCAGATACAGGTGGTGGGGCACGAACCAACTGTCTGTCGACACGCAACATGCCTAGCCTAGACACAAGTCCAAAGGCTCATCTGAATATTTAGATATGCGTGCATTTATTTAACAGGTGAAGGACTTTCCAGTAACGCGTTATGACACCTGATTTATCCTCTTCCCTACTTTCCTTTCAGTCTACGTTAGGTAAAGCGAATTAGACATACAAAAGGGGAAAGTGTGTTCATGTTTGTATCTTGGTTACTTATATTATAAGTAACAGTTTATGCATATTTCTATCTTTCTAAGTTTATGAAGATACAACTCAAGTCGAAGTTGCACAAAATTGCATTTGATAAAATCAAATGCTTAGTTGTGTTCTCCGATCAAAATATAAAATGTATACGCTAAAGGCATTAATGTATATGAACTATTCCGTTTTATATATGCAATTAGGCAGAAATATCTCAAAACATCAAGAGTCTGTTTTTCCTAATTAAGCAACGTTTGCGGTCGGCCATTCTGGTAGGCAGATGTTTGGCTAATTCCCATAAAACCTAGAGATAGAATTCTCGCACTCTGTTGTCAGTGGCCAATGTTGACACCAGTTCCGGGAAAAACCCATCCCGGTATACGTGTCAGAAATTGAGATTTTATCATATTATGTTACAGTTTGACAACGAAGTTTGGCGAAGTTTGGCGGCTTAAACGCTGAAACTTACTGTGTAAGATCCATTTTAGTTTTCCAATCGTGCGTTGTTTTGCTGCCGCCATTCACGTTACAGATCTTGTCACTCAGTGGTTACCGCGGTGTCAATGCGCGTAACTGATATTTACATAAATAGTTCCAACAAACCAACCGAACTTAATAGCTATAGACCTGAATCATATGAACTCCAACTATAGAAATACAGCCACAATTTACGAAAACAAAAGGTTCATTTTACAAATAGATACCATTTTGCCCAAAACAATATGTTCGTTAGACCTATCTCCGCCGCAGAGGCGTAATCACTTTGACGACGTCATATCTCCAAGGAAACACGTCGCGCGCAACACTTAGTTGCAGGTGCTATTGAGCGCCACTGTTATGATTTCGACCAACTATTTAGGTGCAGTTGTGAGTATTATTGTCATCGTTAGATCTCCGTGTTGAATTAATGGCGACGTTTAAAGTTCTATTCGAGCGAGAAAATACATATGGCATTGCTTCTCGTGCGAGATGGGTTTATCTCAGCACGCATCTCCGAAATCCTTTGGATTTTGGAGACTTGTGCTGAGATAAACCCATCTCGCACTCGACGCAATGCCATATGCATATCATCCAAACACAGCAAAAGGACACAGTCGGCTCCACCGAAACATATTTTAACTCTTTTAACTCTCAAACATCAATTAAACAGGTGCTTCCACGTGGCGGCCGTTTAGCAACCGGAAGTACCCGCGCAGCAGTTCTGGACATTGGCCCAGTAGCCCTCGGTGTTGGAGTTGTTGCAGCCGTTGGGGCCTCCGTTGTGGATCCTGGCGTAGTCCTCGCAGGTCGGGGTGCGGCCCCCGGTGCAGTAGGTGCCGTAGCGAGCCATATAGTCCCTCACGCACTGACTGGAGCACGTGTAGTCGTTGGCGCAGTTACGCCACGCCGTGTCGTCTGGAAGGAAACGGAGGGAAGGATCGAATTAAATTTTAAAAAGTCGGACATTCCGATGATATTTCTGCACCAATGTTCACGTGTTATGATGTTCACCCAACGGATTATTTACGAATTGTCTCAGAACCCAACAAAGGTGCGTATATTGGAGGACATTTTAAAGCTGGGCGCGAAAAAAAACGCCTTAAAGGTAATATCACGAATATCGAGGAATTCGTAGACTGCTATAACGAATCGCGGTAAATCGGCAAAGAGTCTTGGCGTTGAACCAGGATTTGTAACGATAACGATAAAAAAAACAGCTAATCCCGAATCTCCAAGAATTCCTGGATACCCATCGCAGAGATCAGAAAAAGTATTCCCCGACCCACGTCACAATATTACAGATTTTATGACATGAACAAATACAGAATTCACAGCAGACTTACAGCTGTCGCAGGTGGTGGGGTCGATGTACTGGCAGTCGCAGTAATATTCAATCTTGATCTGGTACGGGCCGCAGCTGTCAGAGTACACGTCGTAGACACACCCGATGTTAGGGTTGCAGTTAGACTCCACCTGTCAACGAAATACAAATCTGGACCGGGGCACACACATTCCCTCATTCGTCCGGCTCCTTTCTCTTGTAAGTGTTTCCACACAAGTCCTAAGACTGAAGTCCAGCAAAAGGTGTTCACTGGAGTACGTAGGATTAATTATGCTTACTACTTCCTCACGAAATCTGTTCATGTAAAGAAAGAGCTTTGAGTCGTTATGACTAGGGTAGGCCCGTTTAATATCTGCCGCCTCGCTTTCGTGAATAGTGTTTCCTGCGACCCATTTGCTGCCACGTGTTATGCATGTATGTACTCCAGACCCTTGCGGTATTAAGTTACTTGTAGGTGTATCTTGTTTCATAACAGGACAACACAACACAACACACAACATCGCCCACTGACTTGACAAATGACAAGGTAAACAGAGCGGAGGCTATATCGAAACTTGTCTGCTTGGCTTGCGTGGAGCTAATAATTTTTGTCATTATGTGAATTATCTTGGCAACAGGATTGTGAGTAAGCCAAATTATTTTGTGTCTTTGGCTGAAGCTGACAAATATAATATGATTTTAAGTTTGTCGATGGAATAGTTCGTGTCAAATTAGAAAACGAGGCGGCAGATATTTTTCGTGCTGACCATAGGTGAACGCAATCTGTTCATATACAACCACTGATCTGATCCCTGGCTGATTGCTCTGAACCTGTCACTGCACATCGTGCTATGAGTGTTAGACACGGGTACAACCACTGTTCTGATCCCTGGCTGATTGCTCTGAGCCTCTCAATGCACATCGTGCTATGAGTTTTAGACACGGGTACAACCACTGTTCTGATCCCTGGCTGATTGCTCTGAGCCTGTCAATGCACATCGTGCTTTGAGTGTTAGACACGGGTACAACCACTGATCTGATCCCTGGCTGATTGCTCTGAGCCTCTCAATGCACATCGTGCTATGAGTTTTAGACACGGGTACAACCACTGTTCTGATCCCTGGCTGATTGCTCTGAGCATGTCAATGCACATCGTGCTATGAGTGTTAGACACGGGTACGACTACTGATCTGATCCCTGGGTAATTACTCTGAGCCTGTCAATGCACATCGTGCTCTGAGTGTTAGACACGGGTACAACCACTGATCTGATCCCTGGCTGATTGCTCTGAGCCTGTCAATGCACATCGTGCTTTGAGTATTAGGCACGGGTACAACCACTGTTCTGATCCCTGGGTAATTGCTCTGAGTCTGTCAATGCACATTGCGCTCTAAGTGTTAGACACGGGAACATCCACTGTTCTGATCCCTGGCTGATTGCTCTGAGCCTGTCAATGCACATCCTGCTATGAGTGTTAGACACGGGTACAACCACTGATCTGATCCCTGTCTGATTGCTCTGAGCGTGTCAATGCACATCGCGCTCTGAGTGCTAGACATGGGTACAACCAGTGATCTGATCCCTGTCTGATTGCTCTGAGCCTGTCAATGCACATCGCGCTCTGAGTGCTAGACACGGCCACATTTCCTGATCTGATCCCTGGCTGATTGCTCTGAACCTGTCAATGCACATCGTGCTGTGAGTGTTAGACACGGGTACAACCACTGATCTGATCCCTGTCTGATTGCTCTGAGCCTGTCAATGCACATCGCGCTCTGAGTGCTAGACACGACCATATTCCCTGATCTGATGCCCGGCTGATTGCTCTGAGCCTGTCAATGCACGTCGCGCTCTTTGTGTTAAACATGGGTACAACCACTGATTTGATTCCTTTCTGCTGGCTCTGATCCTGTCAGTGTCACATCGCGCTCTGAGTGTTAGACACGGGAACATCCACTGTTCTGATCCCTGGCTGATTGCTCTGAGCCTGTCAATGCACATCGTGCTATGAGTGTTAGACACGGGTACAACCACTGATCTGATCCCTGGCTGATTGCTCTGAGCCTGTCAATGCACATCGCGCTCTGAGTGCTAGACACGGCCATATTCCCTGGTCTGATCCCTGGCTGATTGCTCTGAGCCTGTCAATGCACATCGCGCTCTGAGTGTTAGACACGGGTGCAACCACTGATCTACCCCTTAGTGGTCGTTCTGAGCCTGTCAATGCACATCGCGCTCTGAGTTTTAGACACGGCCACATTTACTAATCTGGTCCCTGGTTGATTGCTCTGAGCCTGTCAATGCACATCGCGCTCTTAGTGCTAAACATGGGTACAAACACTGTTCTGATCCCTGGCTCATTGCCCTGAGCCTGTCAATGCACATCGCACTCTAAGGGTTCGACACGGCCACATTTACTAATCTGGTTCCTAGCTCATTGCTCTGAGCCTGTCAATGCACATCGCACCCTGAGTGCTAGACACGGCCATATTCCCTGATCTGATCCCTGCCTCATTGCTCTGAGCCTGGCAATGCACATCGCCTCTTATGATGCCTCTTACCTGGCAGATGCAGTTGAGACAGTTGTCGGTGAACTGCGCGCTGACGGCTGCGCCACAAGAGAAAAAAGAAAGAAAATAGAAATATCAAACTGGAGCCGAATGTAACTCACATTTGGTGTTTATTTTCATTGATCCACAGAAAAACTAGACACGAGTAAATCAACTAAAAATCGGCAGCTTATTCCGCTGTACCGTCTGGTAATTACTTCGAAGACTCCAAAGGCAATGTCGAACAATTGAAGAAATAATGCAACATAGAAGTTTGGTTCAAGCTCATTAAAGAGCAATCTACAATCAAATATATGACCGTAATAAAGGACAGACCATTCCTGCCGTTGTCAAATCACCTAAGCTACTACTATAAACTGTCTCCAAAAAAGACAAGTGGAGCACCGTATACACAAAACGAGCATATATTTCGTGAATACACACCTTTTAAAAGACAGAAGGGTATATGCACGTTATAACGTTGAATGATATCATTAATGAGTATAATTGTAAGAAATAAAGTTTAATCCAAGGTAAATGTCGATTTCGCCAGAAACCCCCAAACGAAGCAGCAACAGAGAAAGAAGGATTGATGCGAAACCGAAGATAAGACAATATACCTACCAGCAATAGCAATCGCAAAGACGTAGAACGGAAGCATGGTTGTTTCGCTTGTGAATCCCTACAAGTGATTCTCCGCAGCTGAATCGTGTTTAAATGCTGACACCGTGGGAATGACGCCACGTGTTAGCAGTATCTGCACATATATCAACAACCAAGGTCGCCAGATTAGTCTGGGCAGCCTGTGCAGAATCAGGGGCCAACCCAAAACAATTGCAAGGTAATCAAACCTGTTTTTCTCATTCATGTATGTATCTGGTAATAACATTTCCAAAATCTATCAAAATCTATTGATTGGAATATATTTTTTACGGGCGTAGGATACCCTACCCCAGAAACACCAGAATGGATTACGTATTTGACCTTACACGAAGTGGCAGAAAAGCTTTGTAATTGAGAACCCTACTACGAATTTAGACCTTAGCAGCCTATCCCTACTATAAGTTATGGATTGTTATTTCATCTACCAAATGCAACAAAAAAATTAAAATATCTTTAATATTATAATGTCTACATATTTTTTAATGAGGGACCCCTCCCCAGGTTTTGTCAACTGTCTATCGACTCCGTGCATTTGCACAGCGCCGGATGAGTCTCAAGTGTGACAGACTGTAACTTTTCCATAAATTGTCCGATTTCCACAATTTAATCGACTATATAAGCGTTTTATCTATGGGCAGATCTAACGCCATGCCGGGGGGGGGGTGGGGCGACTCTATCTGCAACTGCATCTGCAATTTTAATAAGTGAAACGTTATAGGCAAATGAGGTGTGCCTCAACCTCAACATCGGGGGGAAGTGTGGGGGGGGGGGGTATTTATGTCCCTCGGGAAATTAGCTTTTCATTTGACCTTGTCTATGAACTGAGAATGATGATAATAATTCTTCGTGAACTGGGAATGAGGTAGAAAGCGACCGTCGTGATCAAGGATTTTAATTAATCGTGAAATGGGAATTTTAATATTAAATAACGGTGAATCAGCAAATCGCCAATGTATAACATGCATCCGCCCTTTCCTTTGTCTGCGGGGAGTGCTCGTTTTAGCTCAGCGTGACCTGGGAGTCAAGAAATTTATTCTTCGTTATCAGGGAACACGATTTCCCCTTGCACCCCCCCCCCCCCCCCCCCAGCCCCCGCCCAACATGGTGTGTCCCCTTTCCAAACTTTGGGGTTCTCCCCTCCAATAACTTATGATGTCTACGTTCGCGTAATTTAGGATACCACCACAACCTGAGTGTCACCCCTCCCCCAAGTTGGGGCGTCTCCCCTCTTCTAAGTTAGGGTGTCTACCCTATCCTAAATTCGGGCACCACTCTAACTTGCGGTACCACCCCAAGTTCGGGTGGTACAACTTGGAGCGTCTCCCTTAACCCATAACTTAAGGCCTCTCCCATCGCCACACTTGATGCCTCACCGTCTCCAAATATTTGGCGTCGTCCCTTCCCAAAGCTTGGATGCCTTCCCTCCCCAACCTGAGATGTCTTCTCTCCCCTAATTCGGGGTGTCTACCCCCCCCCCCCCCCCCTCATAACTTGCCTCTCCCCTCTCTAAACTTGCGGTACACGTTAAAAACCTGGGGTATCTTTCCTCTCCTAATTAGGGGTGTCTCCCCTCTCCTAACTTGAAGCACCACCTATACTTGGGGTGTCTCCCATCCCTTACTTTGGGGTATTTCCCCTCCTTTAACTTGGGTTGTCTTCCCTCTCCTAACTTGGAGTACCACCCCAATTTAGGTTGCCTCCATTTTTATAATGCATGGTGTCTCCCCTAAGGTGTCTCCCCTCCCCTAATCTGAGGTGCCTCCCCTCCCCTAAGTTGAGATATCTCCCCTCCCCTAACTTGGGTTGCCTCTCCTGTCAACAGTCCTGTTGACACTTTCATAACTTGGGGTCTTTCTCCTCCCCAAACTTGGGGTACTACCCGAATTTGGGTACTACAAGTTGCCAGAACTTGCGCACCATCCCTCCAGAACGTAGTGGGGGCGGATCTAGGAATTTGAAAACGGGGGTTGGGTGTTCACTTGTGGCACCACCCCTAAATTGGGGTGTCTTCCCTTCCCTAAATTGGGATGTCTCCCCTCCCCTATCTTGGTGTACCACCCGCATATTGAATGTCCACCTACCCCCTAACTTAGGCTACCACCCCAACGCTTGTTGTCTTCCCTATCCTAACTGAGGGTGTCTCCCCTTCCATAACTTAGGGTGTGTCCCATCCCCTAACTTGAGGTGCCTCCCCTCTCCTAGCTTAGGGTAGAACCCCAATTTGAAGTGTCTTCCCTCCCCTATCTTTCGGCAACACCTAAATTTTGAATGTTTCCCTTCCCCTAACTTGGGGTGCCTCCCCTCTCCTAGCTTAGGGCAGAGCCACTATTTGAAGTGTCTTCCCTGCCCTATCTTTAGGCATCACCTGGAGTTTGAATGTCTCCCCTCCCCTTGGGGTACCGCCCCAACTGGGGGTGTTTTCCTTCCAATAACTTGGGGTACCATCCAAACTTGGAGTGTCTGCCCTCCCTACTATCTCAGTCTCGCCTCCCCTAACTTAGAGTATTCCCCTCTCCTAACTCCTTAAACCCCCTAACCCCCGCCCCCACCCCTTTCCCCTTGGATCCTGCTGACTACCATCTGTACCGATGAAACATTACACTGACAGAGAGGAATTATACAATATTGGTCATCGTGGTGGGGAAAAAAATCATTTAACCTCCCCCCCCCCCCCCCCCTCAATCCCCTTCCCCTCCCAAATACATGTTTTATTCAGGATGAAACGCGTCAACAATCGATTGAATTGCGAATATCGGACAATGTATGAAAAAGTCTGTCAAACCTAAGACCCATCCGGGGCACCCCCCCCCCGCCATGTAAATACACTGCGTCGATCGACAGTCGGAAAACAGAAAAGAGGTTCTGAATGTAAAGATTCCTATAAACTTTAATATACAATATATTTTATCGATGTTTGTTGTATTTTGCAGTTTATATAACTCTCTATCACGCAAACTGGAAATATGAGTATTATAGGTCACAATTCGTAGTTCGGGTTCTTGTGGGGTTAATAGGGTAAATAAGCCACCCACTTAAAAATACGTTCCAATAAATAGATTTTGGAAACACTACTGCTAGATACCTAAGGAAGGAGAAAAAACAGGTTTCATTACTATGGCAATTTGTTTTGGGTATATCCCTATTTTGCCCGGACTAGATATGTTATGGCGGACTATGGCGTGTTGAGAGCAAGCCAAGGATTAGGGACAAAAGTGTAAGCTGAATATGCCACTCTCGCAAAAAATATTGACTACTGACATTACAGTACAAGGTTGCTTTTAATGCAAGTGCAATTTTGGTAAGGAAGGCAGTTTAGCTTGTGTAAAGTTCGAGCAAAACATAAACGTTTACAGTGGTTTCCCAATGTGAGTTGATACTCGAAGGCAAAGTATTTAAGCGTGTATGACTACGCAGCAAGATGTGTACTCCTCGCAAGGCTTAACTTCACCATTCCATCGCAATCACAGGTGCCAACCTAGCTCCCCACATCACCTCTGCCCCACGTAACCGCCAATCTCGCTCCTCACATCACCTCTGCCCCACGTAACGGCCAATCTCGCTCCTCACATCACCTCTGCTCCACGTAACCTAACCGCCAACCTCGCTCCTCACATCACCTCTGCCCCACGTAACCGCCAATCTCGCTCCTCACATCACCTCTGCCCCACGTAACCGCCAATCTCGCTCCTCACATCACCTCTGCCCCACGTAACCGCCAATCTCGCTCCTCACATCACCTCTGCCCCACCTAACCGCCAATCTCGCTCCTCACATCACCTCTGCCCCACCTAACCGCCAACCTCGCTCCTCACATCACCTCTGCCCTACGTAACCGCCAATCTCGCTCCTCACATCACCTCTGCCCCAAGTAACAGCGAAACTTGCTCCTCGCATCCCTTTTGCCCCACGTAACCTAACCGCCAATCTCGCTCCTCACATCACCTCTGCCCCACGTAACCTAACCGCCAATCTCGCTCCTCACATCATCTCTGCCCTACGTAACCGCCAATCTCGCTCCTCACATCACCTCTGCCCCAAGTAACAGCCAAACTCGCTCCTCGCATCCCTTTTGCCCCACGTAACCTAACCGCCAATCTCGCTCCTCACATCACCTGTGCCCCACGTAACCTAACCGCCAATCTCGCTCCTCACATCACCTCTGCCTCACGTAACCGCCAATCTTGCTCCTCACATCACCTCTGCCCCACCTAACCGCCAATCTCGCTTCTCACATCACCTCTGCCCCACCTAACCGTCAATCTCGCTCCTCACATCACCTCTGCCCCACCTAACCGCCAATCTCGCTCCTCACATCACCTCTGCCCCACCTAACCGCCAACCTCGCTCCTCACATCACCTCTGCCCCACGTAACCGCCAATCTCGCTCCTCACATCACCTCTGCCTCACGTAACCGCCAATCTCGCTCCTCAAATCACCTCTGCCCCACCTAACCGCCAATCTCGCTCCTCATATCACCTCTGCCCCACGTAACCGCCAACCTCGCTCCTCACATCACCTCTGCCCCACGTAACCTAACCGCCAACCTCGCTCCTCACATCAGCTCTGCCCCACGTAACCGCCAATCTCGCTCCTCACATCACCTCTGCCCCACGTAATAATTCCCATTTCACTAAACATGGCTATGGGAGGTATACATTAAGGAGGTTCCCGGCATCACTGTGGCGCCATCTGGTGGACTATGCCGCTGCGATCTGGCGATAAGCTGGTACCGCCGCTCATACTCATACTTGTAAGCACCGTGAGCGAGCGGGCGAAGTTGGGCCGCGGAACTAGGCTAATCTGGCGAATGCTCTATTGTCCGCAGCGCGTCATCGTTTATTTCTTGTTTATGTAACAAAGTCCAAGCAAACTAAAGAACTTATTGGGATGTATAAATATATCTTTGAACGAAGTGGCACTAGAAACAAGCCGGCAACTTTCATAGCGTTGACAACACAGGCACAGTAAATCAGTGGGGGAGGCGTGGGTGGGGGGGAGTGTATAGGGATCTCCCACATCATCGTATCATCCTAGGCCTATATGCTTACACGTTTGGTTGCTTAAATTTTTTCATGTAAATTTGATAACACCAAGTATCTTATTCACTTGTGTCTCTAGTTCAGCATGTTTCCCATTGCTATCGTGTTCGCTATGCACCCAAAAGTTGCAGTAAATTATTAGAGTAATGGTGCCGTTAATAAGTTACATACAACGATGTCCTTATTAACGCGGAAGCCCACATGGTGTATACTTGGCGTATGTATTAACGCGTTTCGCTATATATCTACATATTCATCTCAGCTTGCAACTGTGTCTGAGTCGAGCATTGATTAGTACGTGGCTCTACTTAAAGATAAAGTGCACTTGTGATTTGTTTCCTAACACAGCAAAGGTTACCATGTATATTACATGTCCAATTCAACTCATAGCCACGCTTGAGTCAATTACATTCAGGCTTACTCATAGCATTATGACACAGAGGTTTAAATTAGCACACCAAAGGTTCACTGTCAGTTTCAGAGTAATATCTCGTTATAGCCAACAAGCCATACACAATTGAAAACGCTTTCACGCGATGTACAATGTATTGATACTAAATCTGCCTTCAACACAGAACGACACAATGAGCACAGAACGTCACGCACATAACCTTAAAATGAAAAGTCATCATAAAACATGGGGATAAAAATCACAAGCTTTAATGCAAGGGGATTGCGTGATAAATTAAAAAGAAAAGCCGTCTTTCAGCATCTCTTTGAACAACAAAATGGAATAATATTCCTACAAGAAACACATAGTGATGTACAGTCCGAGAAGGACTGGAAAAACGAGTGGCATGGAGAAATACTCTTCTCCCATGCGACATCTCAGAGACGAGGTGTCGCAATATTATTCCCTAATCATCTACAGTTTCATATAGATAGTTGCGCGTCTGACACTGATGGCAGATACATCTGGGTAAATGTCACCATTGGTAGCGATACTTAGTGTTTGCTTAATATCTACGCTCCCACCAAAGATTATCCAAGATCGCAACTTTAATTTGGAACTGAAATATCAAATCTAATGGTAACCCATGGCGATCAAAATATAATAATTGGAGGAGATTTTAATATATGTTTAAATCCGCAAGTTGACAAGCGCGGTGGTAAAATAGAACAACCCACAGAATACACGAAGTGTCTCTTAAATTTGATGGAAGTTTATGAATTGAACGATATTTGGCGGGTCCGAAATCCCACTGCCAAAAGATTTACCCATAAACAAAAACGAAGTTGGGGATGGTGTACTCTAGAATTGATTATTTTCTCACATCTGCCCAACTGGGGTATTTTATAAGTGATGTAGATATACGAACCAGAGCATTTTCAGATCATTCAAGTATTCAGTTATCATTAAGTCCAACCGGGGTACCAAAAAGAGGGCGAGGATTCTGGAAATTTAATGTTTCTCTACTGCGTGATCAAAGCTATGTTGAATCCATAAAACGGTGTATAGCGGAGTGCAAAATCCGTTATGCCAGCACTAATGATAAAGGATTGGTTTGGGATGTAATCAAGTGTGAAATCAGAAGTAAAAGTATCAGCTATAGTAAGTTTAAGACCAAAAGTGAACGTAACAGAAAAGATGAGTTAGTAAAACGACTGAATAGCTTAGAGTTAAAGCAGGATCAAACGGGCGCAACTACCGATGAAATGATGCTCTTACAACGACAGTATGAAGATCTCCAAAGGTATGAAGCCCAGGGTGCATTGGTTAGGGCAAGAGCGGTACGAATTGAAAATGATGAAAGAAACACAAAATACTTTCCCATTCCGACCCTCAGAATTATCGGCACACAATTTCCATGTTCAGGGTCATTTTACCGAAAAACGAGGTAGAAGACCCATATATTTTTTTCTCCTTTTTGAACAAACAAGGAGCAAGCTTGTTACAGACAAATTGTTATTAACTTTGTCTGAGCCGTTTTTTTTCTGTTGAATATTTCGTGTCGAAATTCCAAAATTCTCCATTGACGGCCATTATAAAATTATATGTGACCCCCTACCTATTCAACGTCATTTTGACAGAAAAGTAGGTAGAAGACATATCTTTTTTATGTTATTTTATCGTTTTGGATACACAGTACTATAACTGGAAAAAATGCCAAGAAGTTTGTCTGAAAAAAATGTAATCTATGCATCTACCTTAAACTATTTGGAGGCGATGAAGCGCAGAACTTTCGGAATATACAAGGACAAATTCGTCTTCAAAACACTCGAAAGCTAAACATTGCGTTCATAAAGTTAGCCCTGCACCCGCTCTTTCGCGAGTTTCCCAAAACAGCGAGTGACGTCACAGAGTTTCACGTACCTCCGCGGGAACAAAAATGGCGAGAGCAAGTGATTCCGCTGTCAAAATGTGAAAGTGCATGGAGTAACAACAGACTGATGCGTCATTAAACCACATGATAAAGATAAAATAAGACCAGTTGGATCACTTTTAGATCACGAAAAGACAAAGTTTTTTCATTCTTTGTAAGTTTTCTGTTTGAAGCGCTGCGCCAATGTTGCCACCATGGTAAAATCCGTGCGACGTCATAATGCCTCGTTTTCGTAGGAAATGCAAAAAAAAACCTTAGTTTCTCAGTCGTTTTGTCCCGTCGTAACAAATATTTGTCATTGTGATGGCGCAAATAAATGAAAAATATGTCGTCTATCCGTTTTGTGCAGCTATATTTCTTAAATATTCTTAATCATATCTCTAGGCCTTCCGCAATGGACCCATCCCTCGGCGCCTGGCTTTTGCGCAGGTAGTCTGGTTCCCAGTCTCTCTCTTAGCGTAACATACACGTCACACCTACGTCACAGATAGTCAGGATACCAGTGTGCGCAGAGATTCTAAACTCGTTCCGAACACGTGCTTCGTTTGTTTGTCCCCAAAATGAGTAAACCGGAATTCTAAGCGAACGAGACTGTATAGGCCTATTGCGCAATCGTCGTAAATCGTAACCACGGCTAAAGACAACCGGGTATCCATGAAGGAAAACCTGTATAGTGAATGGCCGTTACTCTCCTAGTGTGTAAGGTCATTAAAACAGAGTGGTCAGTTCGTTTATTAGCTTACATACATACCAGGCCAGGTTTTAGTGAAATGAGTGAATTATATTCTTCTACTTTCACATTTAATGTTTCATAGTTCACGGTTATGAATGATTTTACTCGCATGCAATGCTTTGTTGGCAAATCAGTATGGATCAGCACATCAACACCCCCCCCCCCCCCCCCGCGTCCGTCTCAGAATTTACAGCCAGTCGTAGATCTTACAATTGCGTTCTGAGTCGGGTCAAGAATATGACGTAACTATGTGAAATCGCGGCTTATGCTCCCGGACCAATAATGCGCACGACATATCTATGTCAACCTTCAGCCTACTAACTCCTGCTGACAGAAGAAGCACCCCTGAAACAGTTTTTGTTTGTGTAAAGACGCAAATTTATTTGTTGCTGGTGATCTGTCGTAGTCAAGCAACTGCTAACGACACGAGATGTACGACAGTTGCTTAGCAACCAGAAGTAGTGGCGCAGCAGTTCTGGACATTGGCCCAGTAGCCCTCGGTGTTGGGGTTGTTGCAGCCGTTGGGGCCTCCGTTGTGGATCCTGGCGTAGTCCTCGCAGGTCGGGGTGCGGCCCCCGGTGCAGTAGGTGCCGTAGCGAGCCATATAATCCCTCACGCACTGACTGGAGCACGTGTAGTCGTTGGCGCAGTTACGCCACGCCGTGTCGTCTGGAAACGAATCAAACATCGGGTCAGGGCTACTGCTCTGATTGGTCTCTCGCATATGTACGGATAAAACAGGGTATGGAAAAAAATGGAAATCTACCCCAGGAAATCAGGCTTTCTGATGATAATGCTTGACCAATGTTTGCGTATAATGATGCCCAGCCAACGAATTATCCACGAATTATCGTCGGATCCAACAAATGTCAGCAGGTGAAAGACTTTGCGATATAGGCAAGGCACCATTGCAGGTAGATTAATATGGGCGCCCCAAACAAATTGATTAACTTCGTAATATTGGTGCTCTCATTTCTGTTATATAGACTGGCTTCTCGACACTAAAGACGGTGCCAGCCGAGATAGATGGCAAATGCAAAGGTGTATATCTTGTTAAATGGGACCGATGTTGAAAGAACCCTACGTTTTATAAGTACGATCACGTTATAATTCGAACCTCTGTCAACGTGTATTATATGTTTGGGTGAATACAATTCATATAAAAAAGTAGGAATAACGCAATAGCGGTTAGGCTTACAGTTGCTGCAGGTGGAGGGGTCGATGTACTGGCAGTCGCAGTAGTACTCGATCTTGATCTGGTACGGGCCGCAGCTGTCAGAGTACACGTCGTAGACACACCCGATGTTAGGGTTGCAGTTAGACTCCACCTGTCAACAAAATACAAATCTGGACCGGGGCACACACATTCCCTCATTCGTCCGGCTCCTTTCTATTCTGATTAAGTGTTTCCATATTATGACTTCAAAAAGATTCTAAGTCCAGGAAAATGTGTACGCTGGACATAGGATTACTACAGCAATAGCGCGAGTTAGCGGGGCGCTAGGCAATTTTATTGGCCCGATATCAAACTGTAGCAGCCCGCCAATTTCTATAATAATGAAAATGAAGGGCTGCTACAGGTTGATGGAAGGGCCCAAAAAATGTCTAACGACATGCAAAACTCACGTTATTACTATTATTACGAGTTGAATTTAAGTTCTAGATGATCATTCACATGATGGGTTGTGGTCCTGCTCTCATGACATGGTTTCCTGTTCACTAAACTGATTCTATAAGGCATCGAAGGAGTGAATGACATCTTGAACCAGTGTACAATGCAGTAAAGTTGTGTATATATCCAATGTCTAATACAATCAACGATTGTATAATGCAACAAACGAACTATAATGTGGATATTCCAGTGAACCTTACAGTCAACCAATGTATATTACATCCAACCACTGCATATTACAGTCAACCAATGTACATTACAGTCAACCAGTTTATATTCCAGTCATCCAGGGTATACTGCAGGGAACCAGTCGCAGTCTGAAGCAGGGCACGCAGCATAACTTATTATAACCAATGTCAGATCTGGTTGAAGGAATACATCATGCGGTGCCCAGAGATGGCTACATACGGGTGTTTGCCATTCTGACCGACCGCTCACTCACCTGACAGATACAGTTCAGACAGTTGTCGCTGATGGCGGCATTGGCGGCTGCAAACACAGGAAGACAACGATAAAAACTGCGAAGGTTCAAAATGGAAGACCATTATGCATCTATATTTATGTAAAGTCTATATTTGGCCAAGCTGTGTCGGCCTTCAATCACTATAGCAACGGGTGGTCACTCTCCACATCGCAACTCTCAATGGTCGAGCCCGAGGGGGGTTCGGGGGGCCCCCCCCCTCCCCCTAAACCGAGCCGCTTGGTGAAGAAGGTATATCTAAATAATTACATGAAATTAGAGAAAGTCAAATGTTGCGCCCCCCTCCCCCGGCCCTCCCCTCCCCCGACCCATAAACCAAAGTCCTGGATCCGACTCTGACTCCCATCACTGACTTACCTGCGATAGCCAGACCGAAGATGAGATAGGAAAGCATGGCGATATCTGTATTGATGATGCACCTTGCCGAGTGAATAGCTCACATCCACAGCGCATCCCTCTTATAGTGCCATCCTCCGCACACTCGGCGAAAAAAGGATTTGGGAACTGACATGTGGCCATCGAAAATACGAACTCACAAGTGACAAAGATTGCTATCAATATCATGGGCCTTTTTTTATAGTAACGCAGTATACCACTGATGGCTAACGAACTTTGGAAAATGACATTTTTTAATGATATGATTATAATTCAGATGAGATGTTGTATCTGTGCATTAGACATTGCCCTTGTTGTCTCTTTATCGCCTGCTTGGGATAATTGCTGTTACTTCCAATTATTATTTTAAAAAAACTTATCAGCAAGAACATGGCCAGGGCCCCGGCCAGGTCCATCTATCGTCACATTGAACTAAATCTCAGTGCTTTTGAGTCAGGCTGGTGCTGCCGCCATTTAAGTCGCGCATTTCTGCATACTTATCTTAAACTTCATATTTTGCACCTGTCACGCAATGATAGGCGCGGATATTAACCATTGTGGCATTCTATCTGGTGCGTGTTCATCGTTGGCAACGTGTTATGTCATTCATGTAAAGTTGCTTGAGTGTTTCTGGGAAAGTGTACGACACTGGTCTACTAGACCGATTGTGATGCATTCAGGCCCTTTACAAAACTTGGGGTTCTTTTGGGCAATTTGATAATGATGTTATGATAATGATGCATTAAATTTAATTATATTATGTGCAAAGTGGTATATTGACCGCCCAATAGTAATTGAAGTCGAATTAAAATATTAAGTTGCAATAATTGTTATATCTCTTAAAAACTAAAACAGATCAATTGTGGAAACACAGTAACTCTTATATTATATCAAGCCATGTGAAAACATGTATATCTTCTTTGTTTGCTATAAACAGCTTCAAAGTTCCTTACAATGTTGTTACATGCAAATACCCTGTGTGTAAATGTAACCACCCTCTGTATGAGTTCATATACTGTTATTGATTGATGAAAGCATTGGCAAATACTGATCTCCGCCCCACCCCACGCCCTAGCCCCAGTTCTGTGGCTGTAGGACGGGCAAAAATTGGCATTGGCTGACGGCGTGATCAAGGATTTTCATGAATCGTGAATTGAGACTTTTAATATAAAATAACCGTGAATCGGGAAATCGGCAATTTTGTATCATGCTTCCTTTTTACGCCCTTTGATTGTACGCGGGGAGTTCTCCTTTTGTATCGTGGCCTGGGAGTAAAGAAATTAATTTTTCGTGATCTGGGAACACGACGACGCCTTGCCCCCCACCCTACTAATTTACCCTACTGAAAATCACCACCCCATCTTTGGCGCGTGTCTAGATTTGTCTGTGGCCAGTGTATCAACAATGACACGTGGACCGGGGGTTCCATTAAAGAAATGTGTTTGGGTAAAGAGGAACGACAAACGGTCTAAGTTTAGACTGCCTCGTAAACGTAAATACAATGTACGTAAAAATAAATGACAAGCCAGCACGAAATCACAACCCCTTGCCCCCCCCCCCCCCTCAACGAAAAAATGAACGCGACGCGAGCAGTTCACAACTTCCGCCAAGACGAGCGGCGAGTGAGCGGGCGATTCGAAATTTGTTGTGTGGGAAAAGATGGACATGTCATGGAACATCGGGTCTGTTGAAAGATATCAACGGTGCTACCCAGTAACATAACATCTATGGAGTTAAAAAATACTGGATTTGGCGGTGAGTGTTGCTTAGTTTGTTTCTCAAAGATGCGGTTGGACGGCAACCCAAGGCGTTCCGCGGTCACAGGCTTGCTTGGCACTGTGGCTGTAGACGGGCCCTGTCAGATTTTTGCCCGTCCTACAGCCACAGAACTGGGGCTACCCACGCCCCAGCCCTAGACTCAGCCCCAGCCCCAGCCCCAGCCCCAGCCACAACCTCAGCCTTAGCCCCAACCTCAGCCCTGCCCTGCCCTGCCCTGCCCCAGCCCCAGCCTTAGCCCCAGCCTTAGCCCCAGCCCCAGCCCCAGCCCAGCCCCAGCTCCAGCTCCAGCTCCAGCCCTGCCCAGCCCCAGCCCCAGCCTCAGCCTTAGCCCCAGCCCCAGCCCGAGACTCAGCCTCAGCCCTAGCCTCGGGCGACCCACTCTGTTCCGCCGTTGGGTCTCGGTTGCAGCCTGTCTGCACCCAACCATCAATCACAATGCGAGTATCACATTGCCCCCTTTCCCACACTGTCTCTCTGGGCCCGGGCGGCTGGCACCTAGCTATCAGCACAGATATACACCCGATACATATGGTCAGGTTACAGGACCGTTATCTTGACCTCAATATCGCCCGGTGAAAGGTCGTTGTGTAATATTAATAGATGCATGTTTGTCCAAATTGAAGCTGGTAGTCAATCATTCGCCTTCATTCGCTATTCACTCCGGTCAGATCCTCAGTTATATAAATATAAATTCGTCCGTGACGCACACTGACAGCACAAGAACTGATATTAGCAGTATGGAAGACGGTACCGAATGCCGCAAAAACCACATGAAACAGTGGCGCCATCTGGTGGAGGCTCTCTACACAGGGCGACTTTCAACGGTTTACAATAGAGGGCAGCACTTTAGTGTGCGGTAAGCGGAATGGGCCAAAATCACGAAGTCAATAAGTTTTGGTTTTTCAACGTTAGCTGTTTTCCTGGACAGAGTGTGAATAAGTTCAAATCCCGGCTTCCCGTCTTGAGCCGTCCGGACACGCAAACTTCCCATTTCCCGCAGACACATCATCAGTGGGGGCGGTCGCCCAGCCAGCATGGCAACCATCTGCCAACCGTGAAACAACGTTGTCGGCAATGTTGGCTCAATGTCGGCAAAGAACATTGGGCCAACGAGTGGGTGCTCATTGGGGAATGATTGTTTCAACGTTGTCTGCCAACAATGGCCCAACCATCTGCCAACCTTGGGCCAACATTAGCTGCCAACGATGGCCCAACCATAGGCCAACAGTGGGCCAATGTGGGCCGCCGACGTTCTACCGATATTAATCCACTATTGAACCACTGCAAATGTTGTTCACTAATTTATTGACAAAAACCTTAAAAAGTGCAATACATGAATTCTTAATAGGTATACATGACGCGTAATGTCTGAAAAAAATCGCTCGTGACCGCTCATACAGGTGCATGGCCGCTCATAGAGGTGGTCGCTCGTAGATGCGGTCACTTCCACTCATTCCTGATTCTTGCGTGTGCCAGCTGTCACGCACTCGTCGGCCGCCATCCCGCTTCCCAGCAAATCGCAGCCACTTCTTCACCACCTCTGAATTTGTGGCGCAACTGGCAGTCGAGTTGCTGCGAGTACCCCCTGAATTAAATCAAAGTAGACTCAATGGCAAAGCTGTTTAAAATATCATGCTGGTCCGATAATATGCATGAATAGCATTTACCTATACTGGTATACTTAACACATGTTTTTTGTTAGCTTAATATTTCTGGAACCCTGTTAAAGACAATACAGTGGTAGCCACATACAAACTAATGATACTGTTCATAATTTGCAGTTGGCAGGATTTTTTGACAGATCTGTCATATCACGTTGAATAGGTAACGCAAATGAGTTAAGTAGACAGTGGGAAAAGCGGAAATCCTTATCTTATCAGAAGAATACAGCCACACTTACCATACATCACCTGGCGTAAGTTTAGGCGAGGGAATGGCAGTTTCCCACTCTTCCATTGCCAATGTATTTGCTTTGCCACACTGTTTGACAGCACTTAGTCCATCAAACGCTGCACTGTCTTGTCGAAAGTGGATACGCCCATCAAGGTGATGCTGCTGACCTAATTGGACATATGCAAAATAAAGAGTCAAACTGAAGATAAAATAGACATAAATTAAATTACACAAAGCAATACAAAAACATGGACAAACCTATGAGAACTGAAAATGCTGGTCTCTTATTCGTGCATACTAAAATTGGGCCATTGGAAGCTTTCAGGGCAACGAAATGATGATGAATGAAATATGCCCCATATGGGGACCGTCCACTAAACCATGGATGTCTTGATCTCTAGTCCAGTACACTGACCAATAGACTAAGGGGGTTCTCTGAGACTTATATATAGCTGTGTTTTGTGTGGCCAGGCATTAACAGCAAAAAACATTAATCGTTAAATATTACAGCATACTGTTTTCCACACGGTCTCGTCATTAGCGAGGACCTCGTCCAATGTGTGTTGGGCATCTACGGTCAGGATGGGGAAGGGCATTCCATCTGGCGGAGGGGTTGGCGTGCAAGTCATGTTGAGATGCTGGCAAATTTTGCCAAGCATCACACCATTGTGCTCCTGCTGCTGTTGCACGCGCTCCAAAGCGTGCAGGAGGGCAATATCATACTCTGTCACTGTCAATGAAATTTAAACAGAATGTAAAACAAAATGTGAACAGCATATTGTTATAGGTAACACTATAACCACTTGGCCTAACTAAATAAAATGATCTCTTAGTTCCACGAGAAAATAATTCATATCAACATAGAAGTTCAGAATGCATCGACAGATATATGGTTCTGACCACCCATCCAGATAAGTGTTCTCTATATTTGTCTACAGCCTTCTTCTTTTGGACCAATAGGAATAATCCATTTATATTTTCCATAATTATGTGCCTTGTTTAATAAGGGGCGACCACATGATATAAATTGCGCTATAAATTGGCCATTTCCCAATTCAGAGTTATTTAATACTAAAATTCCCAGTTCACGATTAATGAAAATACTCGATCACTGCTGTCGGCTAATATCCCATTCCCAGTTCACGAAGAATTATTTTCCTCATTCCCAGTTCACAGTGAAATGAAAAACCCATTCCCGAGGAACGGAAATACCCCTTGCCCCATCCCTAATAAGTTTAATGACATCAAAACCTTCAGCCAGGAGCAGGCTAGCTAGTCAAACACTGTGGTAAGATTAAAGTAAATCGTTTGAAGTGCTATTCAAGCCTACACCTGCCCATGGCTAAAGTTTTTGCACTGGTTTGACAGTGTTTGATTTTAAGAAAAAAGCTCCAAAAGAGATGGGCACTCGTGTGAGCGATAATACAGGAAAGGTTAGAAACTGCATACTCAGTGACCGTTTTCTTCCGCTGTACCATTATATTACAGTTCTAATTAAGTCAGTGCATCAATTACATAATCCGATACTATAAAACAGACCGACAAGACAATAATAATGCGCCAAATGAATCAAAATCTTAAAATTCACGATAACTTACAGTCACTTGGAAAATTGCCGCATGGAAGTGTCGCTTCAAAAACTCGCTAGATGGCGCTGTGTTTTGCGCTTACGGCAGTACGCTGGTACGTAGGCGCAATGTTGGGCCAACATTCCATTGCCAACGGTTGGGTGCAGAGCGCAGATGACGGTCGGTATTACGTTGCGCCTATGTATACTAGCCAACGGTTGCATTGCCTACCTAAAAACAACGTTGGGCCGATAATGCCATGCTGGCTGGGCGGAGGGGGCGCCCCCTAGCGCCGAAACGGAGCGCGCTAGGTTGAAGGCGAATGAAGTCGACGTCTGCCCGTCGTTTAAAACCAGCCCCGACTACACTGCCAAACGATAGATATTAGATAGATATTTCGTTTATTATAGTCACTTCCGTTATGAGTTCAATAATACAACATACACGCAACACAAATAACAGAAATATACAGCTCACCCAGCAATCATGGCTTATAAGTGACTTCAAATTTAACAATATAATTGAATGTGATTGAACAATATAATCTTCATCATTTGTAATCTCACTCAGTCTAATATTAATATAACATGCAGATAACTATGCTAACCGTGAAATGCAAAAGAAACATATAGAACATATAACCATCCCTCAACGATACAACCGATTTTTGTATCAACTAGGCCAGTTGAGTGTACATTTCTGCGTCGTTTCGGGCCAAAATCCCCGCCTGCCTAGCCCTCTTATGTGTGACTATGGCTCGTCGTGTGAGACAGCTTCCGTCTCCCTAGTGTTGTTATTAAAGGCGCCGGGGCACGCGTACAATGCCAATACAATGACGTCACGATCCCGTCATTTGCCGTAGTGACGTAACACACGACAACGCCCAATTAGTATAACGCAAACATTAAATAGAAATAGTGGTAGGAACACAGATGGCATTTTTCGATTTGTATTAATTTTTTGGTGAAATGGCAGCAATTGGTATGTTTATCACATGTGTAATATTTGGGGTTTTTCATAAAGTAGGTCTTTAGTTTGTATTGTAGTACATACGGGTACATTTAGTCATTCCCTTTTTAGTAGCGTGCCGCACGACCCGCTAGTTAGTGACGTCATTCTGGAGACGCTGGGTTTTTGCGCGGGAAGCGGAGCCAGAGAGAGTCCGGGGGGACGCGGATCGGGAGACGGATCAGTTTTACGTTAGAGTAACGGAAAACGCGAAGTAACCGGCCATTGCGGTTCGACTCAGCTCCGGCCCGATTAATTGTAAGTGCCCAATCTGTGGGTCTTCAATTACGCGTTAGTTAGTTTAGACCCAAAAATCGTTTTGCTGTAGATCTAGATATTATTAACTACTTGTTGACATCGCCATTTTTGTTGTTACTCAATTTCCACAAACTGATCGCCCAGAACCTGGGTTAAAACGAGAAGTAGAAAGGCGTTCCCTGGTCAACAAACCAACGGGTTTGTGGCCGGGGAATACCACATAATTGGTTACCGTGACCACGATCAGGTTTTTGTTGGATTTTGAGTAACTTCTTGGGTGTTTGAACTGTCACTGCATCAGTGTGGAGTTTCAGTTCAAAAATGTCTAGGCCTGAATTTTTCGTGATTGACGAAACTTTCCAGCCCCGGCGTGGTGGACAACCGGCTTTGCGGTCAAACCCCCGGGTTGAAGGAGGCAGCACAGACTCCTCTGTAGATATAGAATGGGGAAAGTTAGAGCAGGGTTTCCCCGGTTGTAGGGGTGACGGAGAGTTTGACCGTGATATGAGATCCGGTAAAACTAAAGTTTACAACACGACTTGTCCTGCTGAGGACAAGGTCGTGATGCCGCACGGTGATTGGTCGGCCGGGGCACGTGACTTTAGAAGCGTAAACATGGCCGCACCGGCGGGCAGATGCGAAAAATCAGTTAGATTTTCGCCTGATCCCCCTTCGAAGTCGCTATACTCGGACAGACATATGTCAGAATGTGATGCAGAGGGACTGTTTGTGCCACAGCGTGGTTGGGGTGAGGGTGTATGCCCACCTAGGCCGCGGGACGTTTAGGCCGCGGGACATTTAGGCCGCCAGGGAGGGGCTGAGGGTAGGGGGCAGGGTGGGGGTGGGGGAGGGGTTTGTGTTGGTGCCGGGGGTACGGTGTGGGGGGATTGGTGGTCACGTTTGAAGGGGTGGAGGCATGCATGGGGATTAAGATAGACGACGGCTGGGTGTTATTAACTGAGCTGCGGGCATTGAGATAGCTGGTTGTTATTCGTTAATCGGCTTAAAAAAACATCGCGGACACCAGTTTAGAACAACGCTATATTTTATTTATATGTCATATGTACATCCACACCCGTCCACCTAAACGGACCAGCGGCGTCCGGGACGTCAGCGGCGTCACCGGCGTCAGCGGCGTCCGGGACGTCAGCGGCGTCACCGACGTCAGCGGCGTCAGCGGCGGGGACACGGCGTCGTGCTTCCCGGGGCCCAATGAGGCGGCTACCTGCCCGAAGAAGTGCCACGGGTTCGCGTTCGCCGGCAACATAGGATGCCCACAATGCCTGTAGGCGTTCGTCGGTGGTCGAAGCACCGGCCCGCCTCTGGCGGACGCGGTCTATTATCATAATCGTTTATTATCATCAATTTGTGCGTGCCCCGCCCCGCAGGCTCTCCCCTAGATCACCCTGTATATAATTATGTGTGCCGCAAATATGTTTGCACCCGGTATATATTTAGCGAGACGAGAAATACGAACGAAAAAAAGGAGGATGGTACAGCGTTTATTATCATCAATTTGTGCGTGCCCCGCCCCGCAGGCTCTCCCCTAGATCAGCCTGTATATAATTATGTGTGCCGCAAATATGTTTGCACCCGGTATATATTTAGCGAGACGAGAAATACGAACGAAAAAAAGGAGGATGGTACAGCGTTTATTATCATCAATTTGTGCGTGCCCCGCCGCCCCGCCGCCCTCCCCTAACGGGCCTAAGTCACCTAGCTGTGTCCAGCCAATTGCAGTAATTGGCCTGAAGCAACACAATAACCTTCAGCCTTTAATCCCCTCTGCCTAATACCACCCCCCCCCCGCCTCCCCCACCCTACCCCCTACCCTCAGCCCCTCCCTGGCGGCCTAAATGTCCCGCGGCCTAAACGTCCCGCGGCCTAGGTGGGCGTAAACCGGGGTGAGTACCGTAGTCGCAGGGAAGGAGAGGGAACCAGTTGTACTGTTGTACCGGTGTCAACAACATGCGGATGAGACATGAGGCGCGTTGTTTGGATGACACTGACAGCATTGACTTGGACCGACTTGGGAAGGGACACAGGGTTTAGCCACCAGTTCCCTAGCCAACCCCCTCTCTATCACTCCACACCAGCACCCTCTAATTGTGAGGACCTGCGTGTACCACCCATTGACCGCCACTTGTATCAAGACGACCCTCACAGGCACTCCAATCTGGGAGTTAACCATGACAGGCCTTAGCCCTGTTGCATGCCCCTCCCTGGCTTATCCGCTCTGGGGAGCGGGCCGGAGGGCCATGAAGCCAGTGTCGGTTGCGATTGTTGATTTAGAAATCAGCGCCCTTCGGCCGTCGATTGCAGAAAGTACAGAAACAAACGGTCCTTATTAATTTGTCAAGTTGTTCTTCATACCTTTATAGTTCCAAGGGCAATGAGATTGAAAACAAACAAAATCCACCACTTTTTGTACTGGTGAAAGTTTTCAACAACAATTTTCAACAACTCTCCCCGCCGCCGTGTCGCTGTTACGTCACAGTTCTCGTCGATCTCCCGGTAGAGGGCGTGTCGCTGTTACGTCACAGTTCTCGTCGATCTCCCGGCAGAGGGCGTTACGCGTACGCCATAGTCCTAGGAAAAATTGTGATGCGAGGAACGAGCTCCGTCTGCCGGAAGATCGACGAGAACTGTGACGTAACAGCGACATGGCGGCGGGGAGAGTTGTTGAAAATTGTTGTTGAAAACTTTCACCAGTACAAAACGTGGTGGATTTTGTTTGTTTTCAATCTCATTGCCCTTGGAACTATAAAGGTATGAAGAACAACTTGGCAAATTGATAATCGACCGTTTATTTCTGTACTTTCTGCAATCGACGGCCGAAGGGCGCTGATTTTTAAATCAACGCTCACAACCGAAACTGGCTTCATGGCTCTCTCTCGTCTCCTTTAGGTGCGAGGTCAAGAGAGCCATGTGTCAAGGCTAGACAGGCCTCACCAGCCCATAGGCATAGAGAGAGAGTCTGTAGGCCTATCCCACACTGGCTACAGTGACAGGGGTAGACAAAATGAGGTCGAGGGGTTGAACAGGGCAGGTATGTCAGAGATACCTTTGACTTCTTCCCAGTTAAAAGAACGTCTATGGCGTGCTGGACTAGAAAAATGCCCGAAACCTCCTACCTTCACAGGAAAAGGAGATAGCCTGGGTGTGGAAGATTTTCTACACAGGTTTGATACAATCGCTGATTTGTGCAGTTGGAATTCAGTGCAAAGGGCAATTAATCTAGAAATCGCATTGCAAGGGGAGGCCCATCGATTGGTGATTCAGGGTCAGTCCAGGCGTGATTACGCAACCATTTGGTCCACCCTGCTATGGCAATATGCCCAACCAGGAGGTACTGACGGTGCCTTACAACAGTTTCGCAGCCGTATGCGTAAACCTAGTGAGACATTGCGAACATACGCAAGAGCTCTGTGTGATTTATCCAGACAAGCTTACCCCGGGTCAGATGAGAATGGTCGTTTAGTCATGATCCGGGAACAATTCATCAATGGCTTGACTGATGACATGACAAGACGATTGTGTTTTGTCGAAGGTGATGCTTCTTTGGAGCGATTAGTTGATATCGCTGAAAGGAGTGAGCACTTTTCCAACCCTATGGGAAAGGGGAAGCCCCAAGCTTTGAGGCTTAATGCTCAACAAACAGTACCATCTGATGAAGAGATGGGGGCTGATAGTATCCAAGGGTTAGTGGCACGCCTTAACCAGGTCCTGAAAGATGGCAATAGTAACCAGCATGTGGTTGGGCAGAGCCATCAAAATAGGAATAATGGCCGGCAGCCACGTCAGTCAAGGCCTACCCGTGACATGTCATCCGTGCGATGCTACAATTGCTCAGAGTATGGGCGCATGGCAAGGGACTGTAAAAAGCCCAGATACCAGCGCAGTAATGGGAAGGGTGTTGGCCTGGATAAAGTAAGGGAGAACCCAAACTAGTGAGGGCTAGTGATAACCCGGGAGACACTGGCCCTAAAGATACTCCTAAACTTCAAATCCATCCGGGAGGCGAATCTGATTCGCCAAGATCTATGAAGCAGCCACAAGTAAGTTCTGGTATCGAGGCAAACACCCATGTCTTTAGGGTTAAGCCAGCAAGGGGTTGGATGTTGCATGCCCAGATGTATGGTGCTGATTGTCCCCTGCTCTTGGATACTGGTGCTTCAGTTTCCTTGATTGATAACCAGACTTACATGGCAATAAATCCTAGCCAACGCCTTGCTCTGAAGCCTGCAAGTGCGCAGCTTTCCATGATTGATGGGGAACACATGAGTCTAATGGGTGAGACATGTGTTGAACTTGTGCTTGATGGGATGTGTATTTCTCAAGATGTTGTCATTGCCAAACTACCTGAGCGTGGTGGGATCCTGGGATTAGATTTTCTTCAGGATCATGGTTGCGAGATGTCGATGCGAGATGGCCTTCTGAGAGTAGGAAAGTTGACTTTTGCCCTCAGGAAGGAAGGTAAACAAGATCGAGTCACTCGTGTCAGGTTGGAGAAGTCTATTGAGATTCCCCCAGGTACAGAGGTAGTGGTGACAGCCAGGGCAGAGAACAAGCTGCAGTACCTTAATGGAAGCAATGCACTGTTAACGCCAACTCGTAACCTGCATGAGGATAGAGGTGTGGTGGTAGCGTCATCACTTGTTGCCCCTGACACGAAACACATTCCAGTCGTGTTGTTGAACACAACTGATGAGTCTGTACACTTACGTAAGGGCAGCACTGTGGGAGTGCTCGAATCCCTTCCCTGTAACCGGGTTATTCAGGTACCCGACAGTGATTTTGTTGAGGGCACAGGTATGACAGACCAAAGGCATGTAAACCTCCCACCCTCCCTTGAAAAGCTTTGCACTGATGTCTCACCCGAGTTGACTGACGCACAGAAGCAAGCAGTCAGGGCTGTTGTGACAGAACATCAGGGAATTTTCGCTGAAACTACTGATGAGTTGGGACGAACAGACTTAGTAAAGCACCGCATTGACACTGGTGAAGCCTATCCCATACGTCAACGTGCTCGCCACCTCCCCCTTAACCAGCAGGAAATAGAAGCAGCGGAGATTAAGTCAATGCTGGAGAGAGGTGTAATCGAACCAAGCACCAGTTCATGGAGCAGTCCAGTGGTGTTAGTTAAGAAAAAGGATGGGAGCACACGGTTCTGTGTCGACTATCGTAAATTGAATGATGTCACACGAAAGGATGCATATCCCCTTCCTTTGATCTCTGATACACTGGATGCCCTGTCTGGTTCTCAGTGGTCTTGTACACTGGATCTCGCCTCTGGTTACTGGCAGGTAGAGATGGATGAGCGGGATAAAGAAAAAAACTGCTTTCATTTCACGTCAGGGTCTGTTCCAGTGGAAGGTGATGCCGTTCGGCTTGGCAAACGCGCCTGCCAGTTTTGAGCGACTCATGGAACTCGTGCTGTGTGGGTTGTGCTGGAAGAGCTGCCTTGTATACCTTGATGACGTCATTGTCTTTGGCAGGACGTTCGAAGAAACTCTAAGCCGTCTGACAACTGTGTGGGACAGGCTGCGAGAGGCTAAATTGAAAATGAAGGCTGTCAAGTGCAAGCTATTCCAGACAGAGGTCCCATACCTAGGTCACGTGGTTTCTCGTGAGGGTATAGCAACCGATCCTGCAAAGGTGTCAGCTGTTCGTGACTGGCCCAGACCCAGTACTGGGAAGGAGCTGCGTAGCTTTCTTGGGTTGGCTTCCTACTACAGGCGGTTTATCCCTCGATTCTCACAGATTGCGAGTTCTTTGACTGCATTGACTCGTAAGAATGTGACGTTCAGCTGGTCAGAAGCTAGGGAGGTGTCATTTAGAACCATACAAAAGGCCCTCTGTGAATCACCAGTGCTGGGTTACCCTACCAGACACGACCCTTTCATTGTTTACACTGATGCTAGTGCTGATGCAATGGGATGCGTGCTGGCGCAGAAACAGGCAGGTGGGGAGAAGGTCATAGCGTATGCATCCAAGACGTTCAGTCGGACCCAAGCCCGCTACTGCACCACCCATCGTGAGCTTCTCGCAGTGGTGACATTTATCAAGCAGTTTCGTCACTACTTGTGGGGTCGGCCGTTCACTGTTGTTACTGATCATGCTTTCCTCACCTGGCTCTTGAACTTCCGAGATGCAGAAGGAATGGTAGCTAGATGGCTGACTACACTGGGGACTTATGATTTCAATATTGTCCACAAGCCAGGAGTCATGGCCATGCAGATGCTCTGTCTCGTAAGGTAACACGCCCATGTAAACGGGCAGAGTGTCAAGACTGCCTTCCACGCAGGGTGACTGCGGAGCCAGTGACTGACAATCCGTCCCCAGAGACAATGCCCAGCATACAGGCTGTACTCTGTGACAAGTCGAATGACAGTCAGTCGGTCGCTAATGCTGGGACAGCGGCTGTGTCCCAAGCGTCAAGCGATAGCTTGTTGGCCGAACCACTGGGTGAAGGTCAGTTGCCATCCATTGTGTCCCAGGAGTCGACTACTACTGGTCCAGAGAGCGAGGCGGTAGCGGCGCCGAGTGTGCGTGCCCTACAGTGGGTGCCGGAAGTTACCTTAAGTGACATTCGTCGCTGGCAGAGCGAGAATGAGAGTATCGAATGCATGCTCAATCACAAGAGGAGCCGGGCTCACAAACCTCCATTCGCTGAAATCAGGGATCAGAGTAGCGTGACCAAGTGCCTGTGGCAACAGTGGGATAGTCTAACCATTGAGGATGGGGTTTTGTATCGCAGAAAGAAGGCAAGTTGCGACGTTGATGAGGCACTGCAGCTGGTGGTGCCACCTCCGTTAAGGCGACGCTTATTCCAGGCCGTACACTGTGACCGCCTGGGCGGACACATGGGCCATACGAAGTCCTTATCATCGCTCCAGAAGAGTTTCTACTGGCCAAGGATGTCAGCTGACGTGAGTCGTTGGTTGATTTTGTGTAGGGACTGTGGGCAGCGGAAGCCGGCGTCAGTCCCACACAGAGTTCCACTCACGCAGATGCCAGTAGGAGAGCCATGGGAACGTATTGCGATGGACTTAGTTAGCCCCATGCCAGATGCTGGCACTGGGAAGAGGTATGTTCTTGTGGTAGAGGATTACTTCACCAGGTGGGTTGAAGGGTTCGCTCTGCCTAATAAAGAGGCACAGACGGTGGCAGACAAACTCGTCACAGAAGTGTTCTGTCGGTTTGGCTGCCCTCGCCAACTTCACTCTGATAGGGGCAGGGAGTTTGACAACCAACTCCTGCAGGAGGTTTGTCGTTTGATGCGGATTGAACGAACCTTGACCACGCCATACCGGCCTCAGTCGGACGGCCTCGTGGAAAACTTCAACCGTGTCTTACAGGACATGATCTTTACCTATGCTCGCCTGCACCCGCAGGACTGGGAAGATCACCTGCCGTATGTGCTGTGTGCCTATCGCTCGACTGAGCACAGGAGCAGCAGAGTGTCGCCCTACAGACTGTTGTTTGGTCGGGACATAACCCTCCCACTGGATCTGCAGGTTGAAGGTCCTCCCAGGGAGCGCGCCCCAGCCTGTGTCACCGCCTATGGTGAGTGGTTGCGGGATGCAATGGAAATTGGACAGCATAGCCAGACGAGAAAGTCGGAAGGCAGCTGTGCGCCAAAAGACTAACTATGACATGAGGGCGACCCCAGTCAACTTCCCGATAGGTAGCTGGGTGTGGCGCTACTGTACAGCCACTGCAAGGGTTAAAGGGGGAATCCGGTGGTCTGGTCCTTTCCTGGTGGTCCGCCGTCCATCGGCTGTCAATGTGGCTATTCAGCGATCTTCCGTTCAAAAGCCAATTGTAGAACATGTCGATCACCTGAAGGAGTATGTGGAGGACCCGGATGAACCGCTGATCAGTTGGCTGTCAACGCCCTCGGCAACTGATGATGACGAGACTGTGGATGAGCAGACGGGTATGGCTGACGGCCGTGACGCCTCTGCTGAGGTACCGGACGAGACAGCGCCTGCTGACAGTGTGTCAGGCAGTGAGGCTGAGACGTCAGACACGGGAGAGGCAGAGCCTGTCCCCCGCCGCGGCGAGCGCGTGCGGCGACCACCGGTCCGCATGGATCTGTGAGAGGCACACAGGTAACACCAGGGCGGTGGGTGAGCGGCTGAGCGGCATGGGGATTGGTGAGTCGTGTGAGAGTAAGGTGTGGCTGGAAGTGTCCCTAGAGTGTGAGGTTAGCAAGGCAGGTGGCTGGAGTCCTACACTGCGCTGGCCCTAGTCAGAGAAAGGTGATGAGACCAGCAGCGGCGCCTCGGAAGCAATGGGTGACACATTGTCTATGCAGATCCCCGCACCAGCGGCTGGACGCATGAGGATGTCACTCCCCACTTGTGAGGGAGAGGGCTTATCACGCCACAGTTGGGAGGCCTCAGCGTCCTTGACGAAGGGCGTTGTTGCACCTAGCGTGGCAGACATGATAAGTAGTAGCCGCCTGCCACTGGTTTTGTCATCTGCGGGAAACACACATGGGGTATAGCCTTGCCTATTGAGTGGTAGAAAGCGATGGTTAGAACCGGCAGCGGTGCCTCGGAAGCAATGGGTGACACATTGTCTATGCAGATCCCCGCACCAGCGGCTGGACGCATGAGGATGTCACTCCCCACTTGTGAGGAAGAGGGCTTGTCACGCCACAGTTGGGAGGCCTCAACCCCTGCATTCGGGTTGTTGCACCTAGCGTGGCAGACATGACAAGTAGTAACCGTCTGTCGAGGGCTGATTCATCCGCCAGTATGAGAACGATACTGTGTCATGTCGAGCTCAGCCGTGTGTAACCGAGTCCTAGTGTGGTAAATGTCTCTATGTCAGTGTCAAATGTCTGGTTAAAGATATCTGTGCCTCAACATCCCAGTTATTAAATTCGTTCCAGGCGCCGTTGTAGATGACAGACCCCCCAGGGGTGGCAAACCCGCCCGAGATGTCCGCTGCGGCCCAGACGACAGAGGGACCAGCGACGTCAGCGCCCTGCTGTGGGTCCGACGCCCTGAGTCAGCTGGTCGCACCGCTTAGCGATGGAACTCCACCCTCCTGCTGTGGAGTGGAGGCGGATGTCACAGAGGTACCGGCCATGGGGGCGCTGGAGGCTCAGTTGGTGGCTTTGGTCGATGAGGACCCCGCCCCGGTTGAGAGGATGGAGGAGTCTCCTTCCACCGTCACCGAGGCCGCTACGTTCTGTGTCGTCGCGCCGTCCGGGGTCCTCATCGACATTCCGGACGAGGTTTGTATGGAGAGTACCGGCCCTCTGCAGGTGGTGTCCTCGGGCTCGTCGTGTCCTCCGTTGGGAGCACGTAGCCTGATGGAGCGGAACGGTCCCATGTTTGATGGCATCGTTCAGCCCAGGACCGCGGAGGCGAGGGCGCGGATGATTGCGCAGGAGGAGGAAGGGACTGGTAAGATCCTTCCTCTCTCGCAGTGGAAGAGTGGTGAAGGGTTTAGCTGTCGGGTAAGCAGCTGCCCTATGGCCGACCATGTGTTTCCGCGGGTGGCGGCCCTGCGACGTCATTGGCGGGCGTTTCACTTGGGGCTGATAATTTACTTTATCAGCCCCGACGGGGAACGTTACTTCAAACGCCATGATGAAGCGAGGCGTTACCTGGCGAAGCAGGGGCTGGAGGTGAAATCAGGGCAGATACACGTCGCCCTGGGACGAAACCCTCAGCGTGTGGTCGCGGATGTGCGCCTTCCACCGGTGGTCTCATCGGTGAAGGCGCCTCCGTTTAAGGGGAGGCGTAGGCTGTCGAGAGAGCGTGGCCCTATAGGTAAGAGGGTTCGGCGTTGCGCGTCTCCTTCCCCGGCACCCTACCAGGCTAGGACCATGTCCTATGCAGGGGCCGTTACGAAACCTCCGCAAGCCAACAGGCCGGCCGGAGCGCTTGCTACCCCAACTCCTGTTCTGAGGAGTGAATCTCGCCGCGAGTGCGTAGCAGATTCAGGCCCTATTGCGCACCGAGAGCCTAGTGGTGACCGGCGGGGACGTAACGAGCCGCCTGTCGAGCAGGGGGGTGTGGCAGGTGAGACGTGGGAGGACGGTGAGGATGTCGGGTTTACTGATTACGGTAAGCTGTTGAGGGATCAGCCCGAGAAGCCTATTGAGACTTCGTCGGGGCTGTACCTGTACAGCATCGCCTATTCCGGTCATGTCAACTACGACGCCCTTCCGTCCACTACCGGGGGCTTTGTCAAGTATGACAGTAGACTTCGGCCGTACGCAACTATATGCGTGGCCTCTGGTCGGGGATCTTGCTCCGTGACGTGCCTGGTGAAGGGCATGTTCAACATGAGTATCGCCCGGATCCGCGCACGGTGCAACGAGGAATGTGCCGTGCAGAAGGTCAGACCCTTGTTCCAGGGCGGTCGGACAACGGCTAGTGAAGCCGAAGTCATGTACTACGCCACCCCCTATGGGTACGAGCAGGTCTGGCGGGAGTACGAGCGTCAGCGGTCGGCTGGCCGTCCCAAGCCCCAGGCGCGCCCCACTGGTGTGCCTCGTGGGCCGAGGACTAGGCCTGAGCGTCAGCTCACGTCCACGGCCTCGGGCTCCTTCGCTGCCACCGACATCCGGTTTAAGGATAAGGTCACTTCCTCTGCCGTGAACCAGCGGGCCGATGCGGCAGCTTGTGCCACCGGCGCTGAAGCGACGGAAGACCTGGGGAAGCCGGCCGTGGCCCCAACCACGGTGGATCTCGGCTCCCCGGGCACTACTAATGAGCCAGCGGTAACCGTCTGCCGTTTAGGCGGCGGCGAACGCCGGCATTATTTCTCACCTCAGGAACCGAACGGATCGGAGCAACCGGTGACGCCCATGGACGAGACGCGGCCGCCGCCGCCAACCGATCGGCAGCCCGCCGAACCCCTAGTCTCGCGGCAACTGACGCCGCCAGTGGTCGGCCAGAGTGGTGCAGCGTGCGCGCCCAGTCCGTGCGAGGACCAAGTGCCGCCGTCGGATCTGAGGGAGTCCCTGCTGCAATCCATGCGGGAAGCCCAGGACTCCTTCCGCCGGTTGTGCTCCAGAGCCCAGGCCACTCTTGAGCGGGGCCAAGGTGCCTTCGAGAGTGGTTACCAGGCGGGTCACAGTTTCGCCTCGGCCGCAGCCGACCAGACTCTTCGTGACTGTCAGAGCCAACTGGGGGCGCTGACCCGCCAGCTCCAGGATGCCCAGTCAGAAACAGCGTCCTGGAAAGCGAGGGCCCTGGAAGCGGAAAACCGGGGACACAACTCCGCGGCGGCAGCAACAACCAACGGGCGCGCCGCTGTGGCGGCGAGTGGCGTTCCGCCAACGACGACGGCGCCACTGCAGCTCTTAGGAGCAGCCGCGCGGACACTCAACTTGGCCCGGGACCCCATCCCAGCTCTTCCAGAGACCCGCATCACAGACAATGGTCGGGAGCTCAGCCATGCTGAGTTTCCGGACGTACAAACCAACTACGTGAAGATGCGGCGTCTCTGGAACGACGTCTACGCAGCGCGGCGCTCTGACAACGGACAGTGATACCGTTAGAGCGTCGGACTGGGCGGTACAAACGCCACGACCGCCCAGTCGCCAGCGATGTCTCCCAGAAAGCCATCGCGACATCGCGGGCCGCTGCCACATCGCGGGCCGCTGCCACATCGCGGGCCGCTGCCACATCGCGGGCCGCTGCCACATCGCGGGCCGCTGCCACATCGCGGGCCGCTGCCACATCGCGGGCCGCTGCCACATCGCGGGCCGCTGCCACATCGCGGGCCTTTACCACACCTGGAGCCGCTGCAACGCACAGCGAAGATGAACTTTTTAGTTTTGTTAACCTTGTACATAGCCGTTATTGTTAAAATGTTTCAGCTCCTCTTTTACTTAGGATTTTCGTTTGAGGGCAAACGACTTAAAGGGAGTGGAGATGTAATATTTGGGGTTTTTCATAAAGTAGGTCTTTAGTTTGTATTGTAGTACATACGGGTACATTTAGTCATTCCCTTTTTAGTAGCGTGCCGCACGACCCGCTAGTTAGTGACGTCATTCTGGAAACGCTGGGTTTTTGCGCGGGAAGCGGAGCCAGAGAGAGTCCGGGGGGACGCGGATCGGGAGACGGATCAGTTTTACGTTAGAGTAACGGAAAACGCGAAGTAACCGGCCATTGCGGTTCGACTCAGCTCCGGCCCGATTAATTGTAAGTGCCCAATCTGTGGGTCTTCAATTACGCGTTAGTTAGTTTAGACCCAAAAATCGTTTTGCTGTAGATCTAGATATTATTAAAACTACTTGTTGACATCGCCATTTTTGTTGTTACTCAATTTCCACAAACTGATCGCCCAGAACCTGGGTTAAAACGAGAAGTAGAAAGGCGTTCCCTGGTCAACAAACCAACGGGTTTGTGGCCGGGGAATACCACACATGGACAAATGTCCGTTGCCATGGAAGCATACTTTAGACGCGCGATGGCCGTTATTTTTCTTGGTGCCCGTGAGACTACTCCTTTTCGTATAATAAAACAGGTGTCTTTGCTTCCCCCATTATTATTGATAAAGACTGTTAGCATGGGAATCCACACAGGGAAAGATTTCGCCCCCACCCCCCCCCCCCCCCCTCTCAATCGGGATTGATATGAAGTATGAAGTAGCAAAATATGAAGTATCTATTGTTAAGTAAGAAACAAGCCTTCATACCCACAATATAAAGCACGTTATGAATTCACTTAAATAGATTTAAATGTATTTTTCCCTTCACGTGACGTCATTGACGATGACCATTTTGAAGGACATGGGTCTTAACGATACCCTTAGCAATACACTGGAGTCAGGTAAAGGTCAATGACGCGAAAGTGGGAAAACCATGTGCGTCACTTTTTAACCTACGGACCTGGTGACCTATTACGTCATTTTGCGCGAAAACGTGTATTGCGCGTCAAAAGTGATCTATCATAAAAATGGTGTCCCCCAATGAGTGGAACATGTTGACACTAGTGACATCTCTATACGGCCAATATTAAACCAACGACAGGACTTTTTAGTATTTTTTTTTGACCTTGACCTTTAACCTTGCGAGCTGAGTAATTTAAATAGGCGAAAGACTTAACACAAAGAAGAAGGTAGACCCCAAGAGACGTAGGATTTATAGAACAATTTTAAATAACAGATGTACACGTCAAAACACGACAAAGTGACATAAGGAGTAAAATCGAAGCCTAATCTCACCCCTCGGAAAAACTAAAGCTTCGTTGGCCAGAAAACCCGGCACTTTGTGGACCAGAAAACCATGAAGTTTGTAGGCCAGCAAATCCAGCACCTGGTAGGCGAGAAACCCCAGAAAATTGTAGGCTTTTGGAAACGCAGAACTTTGCAGTCCCGACAACCCAGAACATTGTAGGCCAGGAAACTAGGAACTTTCTTGATCAGAAAACCAAGAACATTGCAGGCTAGGACACCAGACAACTGAAAACATTGTAAGCCTCAAACAAAGCAAAACTGTGTTGACCAGAAAGCCGACAGTCCCCAGAGCTCCCCCGTTGTATTCTGGTCCTTCATCCGTGGTTACTGGCGTAATTATACGATGAAGTCTTCCTATTGGGGACTTTCCATGAATATAGATTAGTAATCCCTGAAGTAAAGGCTCACCGCGATACTTTGACGTGTTGTTGTTGGTCGTATATATAGCGGATCCAGCGGGAGGGGGGCTACTGCGGCTATAGCCCCCCCCCCACCCCCTGGTCAAGCCGCAGAAGCCCCGCCCCCCCTCCCCCCCGGGTCGGAAGTTTTCAGAGAGCAAACCCTCCCTTGGGAACCTGAACATGCACTGTTAAAGTCGGCTTCTCCGAGCACCACCCGCCCCCCCCCCCCCGGTCGCAAGTTCAGGGAGCAACCACCCCCCTTGGCAAATTCCTAGATCCCTGCCCCGCCGCCCCCTAAACTGGATTCGCCCCTGTAGTATGCCCTGTAATCGCGAAATTCAAGCTTCTCCACCCTCTAAAGTTTGAATCCGCCCCTGAGCTTGTTAGTATTGAAAGCAATATATGAGTGAACTCAGAAGTTCCCACTTTGCAAGGGCGCGTTGTAACTGGCTTGTTTTCACGAAGTGACATCCCGTTTTTGTACTAACAGTAGAATGTCTCTTAACCGTGCCATGATTAAACCGAAATCTTCTAAATATAGAACATTTTGTCAGGACCCGATCGAGTCACTTCAACTGAAGTGCAAAAAACCTCGAAACCACTTTGGATACCGAGACTACTTCGTCGCTGATCTATAAGAATTACATCGTAAATTACACTGTGTAAACCAAAGTTTTAGCATGTGTAAACCTGACTCTGGCTCAACGCCTACGAGCATCTGCGTTACCCGGATCTTGGCCTAGCTGTCTGCCATTACAGGAAGTTCAAACTTGTCTGACTCATTGACTCATGTTCTCATGCGAGCTTTACATGATAAACAGTTTGGCAAGACTAACCTCGCCTCTCGAAGCTAAGCCAGAGATTCAAGCCCAGATATGTACCGACAGCCTTATTAGTCGGTTACGTGGACGTCACACGCACAATGAGTGATCATCTCTTAGGATGCTATAAATATCTTTTTTCTGGGTCTACCTTTTGCATCTTTTTTTTCTAGATATGCTGCTACCTATATCTTCTCCCTTGCATCTCTTCGGATATTAATCCTATTTCCTGTACCCTTCTAAAACGTTTTATCCGTTTTTTGCAGCTTTTAAAGTGTTCGTGCCACGATCTTGTCTTGCTCTGAGTTAACTTGGTTTAGGGAAGATAAACCAATAACAATTTGTTTTAATGGGAGTTTACATGTTTTATTCCACGACATCACTATAAACGCGTGCGACAAAGTAGCAAAAGTGAGATCCGGCGGGTTTATTTCTGGGAGCATTGCATCTGAGCGTTATTTGAAAATTCCCCAATGATGTCACAAGATTGACAGATGAGCTTTGATGCAGTGCGTAGACATCTGTGGTCAAGGGCGTGTATTGTTGTTATGGTTGAGTGCGTTTCGTTGAGTTCAAGCCAATGAGCAGAGAGAATCTGAGTCTCAATATAAAAGCACATGCGTTTGTGTTCCCCTTTGACGTCACTTTCCTCGCTCGCAGAAGTTAAATTGGTAGGTGCAAAAACAAGTGGAAAAAGTATGCCCTTCTACTATTTGGGGCGTTGCAGCTCGATAATATAAGCGTGGAAACACAGAAGATTAATATGAGCTAAAGATGTCTTGGCGTGACACGAACACTTTAAAAGATATGTTCTTGTCTTCCAGTTTTTGTTTCCGACGGATCTCGACTTGAACTGTATATCATTCTGAGGGATCTCGACCTCACAGTGCATCTTTCTGACGGATCTCCACTTTAACGGTGCATCTTTCTGACGGATCTCCACTTTAACGGTGCATCTTTCTGACGGATCTCCACTTTAACGGTGCATCTTTCTGACGGATCTCCACTTTAACGGTGCATCTTTCTGACGGATCTCCACTTTAACGGTGCATCTTTCTGACGGATCTCCACTTTAACGGTGCATCTTTCTGACGGATCTCCACTTTAACTGTGCATCTTTCTGACGGATCTCCACTTTAACGGTGCATCTTTCTGACGGATCTCCACTTTAACGGTGCATCTTTCTGACGGATCTCCACTTTAACGGTGTATCTTTCTGACGGATCTCCACTTTAACTGTGTATCTTTTTCAACGTAGCTCGACTATGACACTGTATCTTTCCGATGGATCTTGAATTTAACAGTACATTTTTCCAACGGATTTCGACTTTAACAGTGTATTTTCCAACGGATCTCGACTTTAGAAGTATATCTTAGGGTTCAGACGGGACGCCCTTGAACTTGAACCCACGGATGTTGAATAATCGTGACATGATGACAACCCACTTGGGTTTTTACACGTCAGTATGACCCTTAACGCCTTATCACCACGGCACTTGCTATACAAAGTACCCCACCCCATGCATAGGGGGTGGGGTGGGGGTCATCTAGTAGGATATTTTCGTGCGTGTCCTTCTAGGCCAGCTCAAGCGGCCGGTCCGTGGTTCAAATCCCGTCCGTACAAATGTCTGTGCATGATACGTTTGGTTCGCAAAGAGGAGGGGATACTACCGGAGACATGGCCCCACTCAGCCTTGCCCTACGCTTTGTGGCGATATGACCATCAGAGGTTATTTAAAGCGTCCTCGTTAAACCCGCCATGCCGCTCACCACACATACGGCCGACGGACGCATTGGGCTGTGACATCAAGGCCGCTGTGACCGGGAAGTTCCCGACCGCTGGCTGGATACATATAAACGCCGCTGTCCTCGTGGCGCGCGCGAGATCTTGCCGAGAGCTCCGCAGCGACACGAGATGTTACGACTGATGGTCTTCGTGGCGATCCTGGCGGGTAAGACAAGCTGTTACGGTGTCTGGTTTGGATAGTCTGGGCTTAGGACAGGACTGAGGTCACAGTGGTAGGCCTAATGCTATAACATACTCATAATACCGACTAGTCCACACACTAGCTGGCATTACCAATCGCGTTTTATGAGCCTTTCCAACAAGCGGTTGGTTTCAAATGAGACCTGGCCCAATTTAGCCTGTATGTGCACAAAAGTGGCCTAAAACACCAACATTCCTCAAATGAGACCCCTTGAAAAGCGATCTATTTTTAGATTACGGGGTAATTCACCTTGGCCGAAGCTCCCTGGTGTGATGGGTAAATAGCAGACACCCGCCGTGTTGAAACTCGTTGGGCTTATTGTAGGCCATCTCTACACTCATATAGGAATATTTTTCCCGAGAAAGTTAACTTGTTTTGAATGAGAATAATAAAATTTTTGTAAGTATTGCATTTTCAAGGAATTTAAGTTCTAAAGTGTATGGGAACATATTAATGGCACGGAATGAATAACGGTGTTACATGTTGTTGCGCCACTTCTTATATGTTGTATTGTATGTTGTACAATACAACATATAAGTTATGTTGTGTACAACATAACATGTTGTGTACAACACGTGTACAACACAACATAACATGTTGTGTACAACACAACATGTTGTGTTGTATTGTATATTGTATTGTTGTATTTCTGGTCGAAATAAATGATGATGTGACATATATGTCCAAACCACAGGCACAGTGGGGGGGGGGGCGGGGTCCGCTAATGTAGTGACAGTCGATTTAATGTGCCTGTGGTCCAAACTGGTGCCCCGCGTGTGGCAAAAACGTGGGTATCACTGGCGGCTATTAGGATAAATGCTTAATATACACCCCCCCCCTCACCCCCCCCCCCCACCCTTGAGGGACAGGAGTTACATCCAGACCGTTACATAACGCAGACACATATCGCCTTACATAAAACCATCACACCGGGCTTTGAGTACATACACAGAGAGACCGCAACGACATCGTGCAGGAAGGACCCCAGCCAGGCAGAGAGAGAGAGAGAGAGAGGGGAGATGGGTGAGGTTGTTTTGTCGTTTCTACCAGTTATCTGAACCCGGAGTTGCACTACAAATGTCCTACATATCTGTATGCATGGCTTCATCTACCAGTTATCTGTCTTGGTTCTTTCAGGATCGCAGGCCGGAGTCACTACTAACTGTCTTCATTGCATCTGTGAGGTGAGTGGTATGAGCGGGGTAATTAGGCTATATGGCTATATGATGTTAACACAGATGTTGGCTCCAAACGTTGTTGCCCAGAACCTATTGTTCAAGGCCACGTGACACAGCTACACAGATCACTGATTACATGTCGTAAGCAGCAGGGAATGTAGCATCCCGGAAGCTGGGATGCAACTGGTGCTCAGACCAGGGCTAAGCACGCCTACACTGAGGCTACACCCGCCTACGCACGCCTACACTGAGGCTACACCCGCCTACACACGCCTACACTGAGGCTACACTGGCCTTCGAACGCCTACACTGAGGCTACGCACGCCTACACACGCCTACACTGAGGCTACACTGAGCCTACACTGAGGCTACGCACGCCTACGCACGCCTACACTGAGGCTACACTGAGCCTACACTGAGGCTACGCACGCCTACGCACGCCTACACTGAGGCTACACTGAGCCTACACTGAGGCTACGCACGCCTACGCACGCCTACACTGAGGCTACACCGGCCTTCGAACGCCTACACTGAGGCGACGCACGCCTACACACGCCTACACTGAGGCTACACCCACCTACGCACGCCTACACTGAGGCTACACCCGCCTACACCCGCCTACACTGAGGCTACACCCGCCTACACACGCCTACACTGAGGCTACACCCACCTACGCACGCCTACACTGAGGCTACACCGGCCTACCCACACGTACACTGAAGCTACACCCGCCTACGCTGAGGCTACATCCGCCTACACACGCCTACACTGAGGCTACACCTGCCTACGCACGCCTACACTGAGGCTACACCTGCCTACGTACGCTTACACTGAGGCTACACTCGCCTACGCTGAGGCTACACCCGCCTACACTGAGGCTACACCCGCCTACGCACGCCTTCACTGAAGCTGCACCCGCCTACGCTGAGGCTGCACCGCCTACGCACGTCTACGCTGATTTTACACCTGCCTACGCACGCCTACACTGAGGCTACGCCCGCCTACGCACGCCTACACTGAGGCTACACCCGTCTACGCACGCCTACACTGAGGCTACAACCGCCTATGCTAAGGCTAAACCCGCCAACGCACGCCTACAATGGGGCTACACCTGCCTACGCACGCCTACACTGAGGCTACACCCCGAGGCTGGTCATAACGGAGTCCTCCGAAATGTTGACCTCCTCAGCAATTGCAAATAGCGTACATTTTGTGTCATTTGACATCCTCGTTCGAAAAAAAACCCAGCCCTCCCCAGGGGACCCCCATTCCGTCTCCCCAGGAGACCACCCAGGAACCCCCGGGGACCCCCAGGGACCCCCAGGGACCCCCAGGGACCCCCCGGGTAACCGCTCCCCTCCCCCTACTGGATCCGCTACTGGATACAATTGTGTTATTTCGTTTCTTTGTCGCAGACGGAATCTCACTGCGATCCTGCCAAAGGCTGCACATATGACGTGTATTCGGAGAGCTGTGGGCCCTACCAGATCAAGCTACCCTACTACTGTGACTGCAAGAATATCAGCCCCAATAACTGTCGCAGTCGTAAGTTCTCATCAACCCTTACTGGTCGTGAGGCTGTCAGTGGGCTGTTTTCAGTACTGATTTAATAAAAGCCTGCTTAGTCTAAATATGTAGGTACATCGTCGGTTTCTAACCCTTTATATTGATACGGCGGTTCCTCTCCTGTATCTTACGGACATTACTTCCTTTTATCTTACGCCAATTTCAGTACATTATCTTACGGCCTTTCCCTTACTGTATCTTACGGTCATCTCTTTACATTTTCTTACAGCCATTGTTTTTACTGTAGCTTACAGTCATGCCTTTCCTTTACCTTACGGCCATTCCTTTCCTTTATCTTACCGCTATTCCTTCCATTTATCTTACGGTTATTCCTGTTTTTCCCCCGCCATTTATTGTATTTATCTTACGACCCTTCCCCCCTTTATCTTTCGTTCTGTTATTAATCACGTGCCACGGATGTGTGTCGCCCATGTCATACCGGATGTCATACATCATACTGACAGATGTTATACAATACACTGATAGATGTCATACATTACACTGACAGATATTATGCATTATACTGACAGACGTTATACATTACACTGACAGATGTTATACATTACACTGACAGATGTTATACATTACACTGACAGATGTTATACATTACACTGACAGATGTTATCCATCACACTGACAGATGTTATACATTACACTGACAGATGTAATGCATTACACTGACATGTTATCCATTACACTGACAGATGTAATACATTACCCTGACAGATGTTATCCATCACACTGACAGATGTTATACATTACACTGACAGATGTAATGCATTACACTGACATGTTATCCATTACACGGACAGATGTTATACATTACCCTGACAGATGTAATACATTACCCTGACAGATGTTATCCATCACACTGACAGATGTTATGCATTACACTGACAGATGTTATACATTACACTGACATGTTATCCATTATACTGATAGATGAAATACATTACCCTGACAGATGATATCCATTACACTGACAAATGTTATACATTACACTGACAGATGTTATCCATCACACTGACAGATGTTATACATTACCCTGACAGATGTTATACATTACCCTGACAGATGTTATCCATCACACTGACAGATGTTATACATTACACTGACAGATGTTATACATTACACTGACAGATGTTATACATTACACTGACATGTTATCCATTACACTGGCAGATGTAATACATTACCCTGACAGATGTTATCCATCACACTGACAGATGTTATACATTACACTGACAGATATTATCCATCACACTGACAGATGTTATACATTACACTGACAGATGTAATGCATTACACTGACATGTTATCCATTACACGGACAGATGTTATACATTACCCTGACAGATGTTATACATTACCCTGACATGTTATCCATTACACGGACAGATGTTATACATTACCCTGACAGATGTAATACATTACCCTGACAGATGTTATCCATCACACTGACAGATGTTATGCATTACACTGACAGATGTTATACATTACACTGACATGTTATCCATTACACTGATAGATGTAATACATTACCCTGACAGATGTTATCCATTACACTGACAGATGTTATACATTACACTGACAGATGTTATCCATCACACTGACAGATGTTATACATTACCCTGACAGATGTTATACATTACCCTGACAGATGTTATCCATCACACTGACAGATGTTATACATTACACTGACAGATGTTATACATTACACTGACAGATGTTATACATTACACTGACATGTTATCCATTACACTGGCAGATGTAATACATTACCCTGACAGATGTTATCCATCACACTGACAGATGTTATACATTTCACTGACAGATATTATCCATCACACTGACAGATGTTATACATTACACTGACAGATGTAATGCATTACACTGACATGTTATCCATTACACGGACAGATGTTATACATTACCCTGACAGATGTTATACATTACCCTGACAGATGGTATCCATCACACTGACAGATGTTATGCATTACACTGACAGATGTTATACATTACACTGACATGTTATCCATTACACTGATAGATGTAATACATTAGCCTGACAGATGTTATCCATCACACTGACAGATGTTATACATTACACTGACATATGTTATCCATCACACTGACAGATGTTATACATTACCCTGACAGATGTTATACATTACCCTGACAGATGTTATCCGTCACACTGACAGATGTTATACATTACACTGACAGATGTTATACATTACACTGACATGTTATCTATTACACTGACAGATGTAATACATTACCCTGACAGATGTTATCCATCACACTGACAGATGTCGTACATTACACTGACAGATGTTATCCATCACACTGACAGATGTTATACATTACACTGACAGATCTAATGCATTACACTGACATGTTATCCATTACACTGACAGATGAGGCCGCGTGGAAGTCGTGCGCTCTGAACATGACGTGCGCCACCGCCTGTGTGTCGAGCTACGTGACCCGTTACGGGACACACTGCACCGGACCCCGCACCCCGACCTGCCAGGACTACGCCAGGATCCACAACGGGGGACCCAAGGGATGCCGGAAGCAAGCGACCGAGAAATATTGGGCAATAGTCAACAAGTGTTGCCAGGCCACGACGGGATGCTGACAGTAGTCTCATGTCTCACTTGTTGATGGCTGTCAGTGCTAATTAATCTGCTGTCAAAGTTAATTTACTACATGGCATGAAGGTTTTATTGAATGCGGCTAGCCCGTTTATCCATTGGTAATTGCGGGAATTTTTATTACCATTAGCCGGCTTACAGTTACAATTAATCGTCATAACGTCTTTGTGCTTAATAAATGTTGCTAATTTGAATAACTCTTGTATCTCTTGTCCGCCTAACGGCCTGGAATCTGTCAGTTTACGTGAGTAAAGCACCACATATAATGTGTGGCTGTCGGGTCCTGTTGGAAATAAATACATAATTTGCATTATTGTTGTATGTGAAGCAGTGGTGTTGTATGTACATATGACGTATGGTAATGTAATCGGCCGAAAGAAAGGCGAACACAGTTCCAGTCGTACTGTTGAGACAATCTCTCCGACTGTTGAATAAGTAGTTGCTTGGAGACCACACACGATCGATTGACAAAAAGAAGCGAAAACAAAAAAATTCTGTGATATTATCGGAGCAGCCAGGAAGATTATTATGAACACATTTCTTAAAATGCAGATAAGTTAAGACCGCAATAGGTAATATCCGTGATTTGTAGTTGACCTAGAATAGAAAATCATTCTTTCCATTAATTTTTAACCATGTAGAGAAGGAGCTCCTGAATATTCATATTTAAGCAGCTCTCGAATATTCATATTGAAGCAGCTCCTGAATATTTAACTCCTAAAGCAACTCCTAAATACTCATTTTGAAGCAACTCCTAAATACTCATTTTGAAGCAACTCCTAAAGATTCATATCGAAGCAGCTCCTGAATATTCATATTGAAGCAGCTCCTGAATATTCATATTGAAGCAGCGACTTTCGTAAGTGGACGGATTAAAGGTTTTCGACAAGTTAATTTTAAACTACTTAGGGGCCATGAATTCAATGTCTAATGAGTGAAATCATCCAAAAAAGGATGATTGAATCATCTTCGAAGCTGACTAAATCAAGGTGGAGATAAGCGGTCCATCTTCCATATCAGTGCCCACGAAATGTATTATTGTAGTAAACGTCATATGACGCGAGTAATACGTGAGCTATGCTGAAACAATGGTTCGCTCTTACATAGCAGAAGGACCAGGGCTGCGTACCGGAGCACGGTCGATCGCGATCGCACTCCTTGAGCAACGACAAAAAAGGATTTGAACTTACATTTTAAACCGGAAGTGGGGTATAAGTTCGCCGCGATCAAGAGCAGCCCCGCATGATGACATTAAACGCTGGACGAAGATTCTTCTCAAATAAGTGGAGATAACCCGTAAATATCGATGTTCTATTAACTTTTATTTATCAATATTTTACGCTATTTAGATCGTGCTGCTATTTCCAGAGCAACGATACTTTTTAGTGGCAACAAATGGAAATAGTTTGATGTGACCAATGTCGTTCCATAGCAAGGTCTGAGCGAACAAAATTGCACGCGGCGGTCGATCGTGCCCTGGTACGCAGCCCAGATGAGTCACCTGCCATGGTGATGACCCAGCTCCATTCGACGGAAGGCACTATATTAAATTAGGGGCTGGAGGGGGGAGGAGGGGCATCCAGGGACGGCCCGGGTCGCTTGTTGGCTAAGTTCAGTGTCGTTTTAAAAAAAAAAATTGTCGATGTCTCGTTTTCAGATCATCAGTGTCGGAATTCAGGGGGTCAATGTCGAATGTAGATTTTTCAAACATGCCTGTGTCGTGTGTCGCCATTTACCCTTTCCAGATCCCTTAGATTGTATGGCGCATGAAGATATTGCCTGGCCCGTGAAAGGCTGGGACCCTTGCACAGACCGCTGCGCTGACTCAGTACACCACCTTATACAGGGAGATGACAAGCTCACAATGCGCTACCTGCAAGGCTACGGAGACAGCCAGTAAGTCAGGGTTCTGGGGGCATTGACCTGACCTCGATACACCTGAACCTTGCCTTAGATTCCCTACCCTCAAGGCAGGGTGACACGTTGATGTATCGTGTTTACACCCCACCTCCCACGGTCCACGATATGCCATGGTACCGAGAGCTATTTTGGGAATCGTATAGCTATCGCTTTGTGTTGCAATTTCTGATTATGTAAACAAGGATGTAGCTGATCAGTCCACGCGTCCATTACTTTTAATCGCCGGACCAATGTTACAGTCTTTGTGTTGTGTGGAAGGAGAACAAGAAGGCCTTTGTAATAAGCCAAACATACTCGGCAATCTGCGGGACTAATAAGTCCTTGACCTCGCGAAGAAAGGATGTCTGTTAATTTGACAGAAGGACAGTCCGTTAAGCAGTAACGAAAAAAAATGTGTTTTATTAAAGAGAAACATAGTAGAAAAAAAAGACCTGCACATAGAAGTACGTAGTACAGATACAGCCTAATGACAGGTCCCGGTGTCCTTTTATGGCACAAAGCCTGGCCCTCTGGTAAACAAGTCAAGGCTGTTCTATTTTAACTTATAGCCACCTGTAGCTACCAGCATGCACACAACAAAGGGTGATGGAAAGGGCCCACGATGAACAAATATATTATTTTATAGGTATAAACCTAAGTCAGCAGCACATGAAACTAGGCGAGAAGTAGCGTCATTAGGACAGTTGATCTCCCTGTCCAAGCACGTTACTTGAGACTAGGCGAGAAGTAGCGTCATTAGGACAGTTGATCTCAGTGACCAAGCACCTCACTTGAGACTAGGCGAGAAGTAGCGTCATTAGGACAGTTGGTCTCACTGACCAAGGACGCTTAGTGAGCTCTGAGGTTGCCATGGTATAACAGTAACCCTGGCCTATGAGTCCCCTGGGTACAGGCTGCACCCGGTCCCTGGCTTGACCTCCACATCGTCCAGTCTCGGTGGCGGGTGACGGACGTGGGTGGGCGGGACGAGGTTCGTGGTCGAGGCAGATGGCAGAAGGGTGCTGTCAAGTGGCCCCAATACCCCCGGCCGCTACCGTTGCCCCAATACCCCCGGCCGCTACCGGGGCCCCACTACCCCCGGCCGCTACTGTGGCCCCAAGAACCTCGGCCGCTACCGTGGCCCCAATACCCCCGGCCGCTACCGGGGCCCCAATACCCCCGGCCGCTACCGTGGCCCCAATACCCCCGGCCGCTACCGTGGCCCCAATACCCCCGGCCGCTACTTTGGCCCCAAGAACCTCGGCCGCTACCGTGGCCCCAATAACCCCGGCCGCTACCGTGGCCCCAATACCCCCGGCCGCTACCGGGGCCCCAATACCCCCGGCCGCTACCGGGGCCCCTATACCCCCGGCCGCTACCGTGGCCCCAATACCCCCGGCCGCTACCGTGGCCCCAATACCCCCGGCCGCTACCGTGGCCCCAATACCCCCGGCCGCTACCGTGGCCCCAATACCCCCGGCCGCTACCGTGGCCCCAATACCCCCGGCCGCTAATGTGGCCCCAAGAACCTCGGCCGCTACCGTGGGCCCAATACCCCCGGCCGCTACCGTGGCCCCAATACCCCCGGCCGCTACCGGGGCCCCAATACCCCCGGCCGCTACCGTGGCCCCAATACCCCCGGCCGCTACCGTGGGCCCAATACCCCCGGCCGCTACCGTGGCCCCAATACCCCCGGCGACATGTAATACTGTAAATATGCCCCTCTTGAGGACAATATGCCTTTTTCGCGTGAACCAATCGACAATAAACGAATTGCAACGTTCAGTCAGCTCAGAAATAGGACCCAATCGGAACGTATCAAGAAATACCATGGAGTTGGGTGGAGGGGGCGTGTTGGGGGAGGGGTATTCGTTTCTCTGTTCAGTGCAATAGATAATACGAAATAATGTTGAAAATAACAAGTTTGGACATTTTTCCTATTACGAGTAGGTTCTCAGTGGCCCAATTCGTGAGGTTGCCTTTGAAGACGCCATTACAATCACTGTACGCTAAAGGCGGCCCGAAACTATGGATATGGTCTACTAAATATGGCGGAAGGTATGTGAAGTTAAATGTCAATCCCCAATTTCAGTTACGGACAACATCGAATGTTTTTACCTGACGTTAGTATGATATAATTTTCACAATAGCAGCCTCATAGCTCCTGTTGGACGATGTAGAACATTTATCACGGCCGATGCACAGTCAGTCTCAAACAAATGACTAATAAAAGATTCAACTGACACTACCTTTCGCCATTTTTAGTTGTCCCTATCGGCAGTTATGGGCCGCCGTTTGCGTACAGTGTACCTTTCCGTTCAAGCTTGATGATCTGATGAACACCCCCACACACAGAGAGGAGGCGGACACAGGTCAGGCCAACACCCCCACACACAGGGAGCAGGCGGCCACAGGTCAGGCCAACACCCCCACACACAGGGAGAAGGCGGACACAGGTCAGGCCAACACCCCCACACACAGGGAGGAGGCGGACACAGGTCAGGCCAACACCCCCTCACACAGGGAGGAGGCGGCCACAGGTCAGGCCAACACCCCCACACACAGGGAGAAGGCGGACACAGGTCAGACCAACACCCCCACACACAGGGAGGAGTCGGAGACAGGTCAGGCCAACACCCCCACACACAGGGAGGAGGCGGACACAGGTCAGGCCAACACCCCCACACACAGGGAGGACGCGGACACAGGTCAGGCCAACACCCCCACACACAGGGAGGAGGCGGACACAGGTCAGGCCAACACCCCCACACACAGGGAGGAGGCGGACACATGTCAGGCCAACACCCCCACACACAGAGAAGGAGGCGGACACAGGTCAGGCCAACACCCCCTCACACAGGGAGGAGGCGGACACAGGTCAGGCCAACACCTCCACACACAGGGAGGAGGCGGACACATGTCAGGCCAACACCCCCACACACAGAGAAGGAGGCGGACACAGGTCAGGCCAACACCCCCACACACAGGGAGGAGGCGAACACAGGTCAGCGCAACACCCCCACACACAGGGAGGAGGCGGACACAGGTCAGGCCAACACCCCCACACACAGAGAGAAGGCGGACACAGGTCAGGACAACACCCCCACACACAGGGAGGAGGCGGACACAGGTCCGGCCAACACCCCCACACACAGGGAGGAGGCGGACACAGGTCAGGCCAACACCCCCACACACAGGGAGGAGGCGGACACAGGTCAGGCCAACACCCCCACACACAGAGAGGAGGCGGACACAGGTCAGGCCAACACCCCCACACACAGGGAGGAGGCGGACACAGGTCAGACCAACACCCCCACACACAGAGAGGAGGCGGACACAGGTCAGGCCAACACCCCCACACACAGAGAGGAGGCGGACACAGGTCAGGACAACACCCCCCCACACAGGGAGGAGGCGGACACAGGTCAGGCCAACACCCCCACACACAGGGAGGAGGCGGACACAGGTCAGGCCAACACCCCCACACACAGGGAGGAGGCGGACACAGGTCAGACCAACACCCCCACACACAGGAAGGAGGCGGACACAGGTCAGGCCAACACCCCCACACACAGGGAGGAGGCGGACATAGGTCAGGCTAACACCCCCACACACAGGGAGGAGGCGGACACAGGTCAGGCCAACACCCCCACACACAGGGAGGAGGCGGACACAGGTCAGGCCAACACCCCCACACACAGGGAGGAGGCGGACACAGGTCAGGCCAACACCCCCACGCACAGAGAGGAGGCGGACACAGGTCAGGCCAACACCCCCACACACAGGGAGGAGGCGGACACAGGTCAGGCCAACACCCCCACACACAGAGAGGAGGCGGACATAGGTCAGGCCAACACCCCCACACACAGGGAGGAGACGGACACAGGTCAGGCCAACACCCCCACACACAGGGAGGAGGCGGACACAGGTCAGGCCAACACCCCCACACACAGGGAGGAGGCGGACACAGGTCAGGCCAACACCCCCACACACAGAGAGGAGGCGGACACAGGTCAGGCCAACACCCCCACACACAGGGAGGAGGCGGACACAGGTCAGACCAACACCCCCACACACAGGAAGGAGGCGAACACATGTCAGGCCAACACCCCCACACACAGGGAGGAGGCGGACACAGGTCAGGCTAACACCCCCACACACAGGGAGGAGGCGGACACAGGTCAGGCCAACACCCCCACACACAGGGAGGAGGCGGACACAGGTCAGGCCAACATCCCCACACACAGGAAGGAGACGGACACAGGTCAGGCCAACACCCCCACACACAGGGAGCAGGCAGACACAGGTCAGGCCAACACCCCCACACACAGGGAGGAGGCGGACACAGGTCAGGCCAACACCCCCACACACAGGGAGGAGGCGGACACAGGTCAGGCCAACAGCCCAGCGCACAGGGAGGAGGCGGACACATGTCAGGCCAACACTCCCACACACAGGGAGGAGGCGGACACAGGTCAGGCCAACACCCCCACACACAGGAAGGAGGCGGACACAGGTCAGGCCAACACCCCCACACACAGGGAGGAGGCGGACACATGTCCAGCCAACACCCCCACACACAGGGAGGAGGCGGACACAGGTCAGGCCAACACCCCCACACACAGGGAGGAGGCGGACACAGGTCAGGCCAACACCCCCACACACAGAGAGGAGGCGGACACAGGTCAGGCCAACACCCCCACACACAAGGAGGAGGCGGACACAGGTCAGACCAACGCCCCCACACACAGGAAGGAGGCGAACACATGTCAGGCCAACACCCCCACACACAGGGAGGAGGCGGACACAGGTCAGGCTAACACCCCCACACACAGGGAGGAGGCGGACACAGGTCAGGCCAACACCCCCACACACAGGGAGGAGGCGGACACAGGTCAGGCCAACACCCCCACACACAGGGAGGACGCGGACACAGGTCAGGCCAACACCCCCACACACAGGGAGAAGGCGGACACAGGTCAGGCCAACACCCCCACACACAGGAAGGAGGCGGACACAGGTCAGGCCAACACCCCCACACACAGGGAGGAGGCGGACACAGGTCAGGCCAACACCCCCACACACAGGGAGGAGGCGGACACAGGTCAGGCCAACACCCCCACACACAGAGAGGAGGCGGACACAGGTCAGGCCAACACCCCCACACACAGGGAGGAGGCGGACACAGGTCAGACCAACACCCCCACACACAGGAAGGAGGCGAACACATGTCAGGCCAACACCCACACACAGGGAGGAGGCGGACACAGGTCAGGCTAACACCCCCACACACAGGGAGGAGGCGGACACAGGTCAGGCCAACACCCCCACACACAGGGAGGAGGCGGACACAGGTCAGGCCAACACCCCCACACACAGGGAGGAGGCGGACACAGGTCAGGCCAACACCCCCACACACAGGGAGGAGGCGGACACATGTCAGGCCAACACCCCCACACACAGGGAGGAGGCGGACACAGGTCAGGCCAACACCCCCACACACAGGGAGGAGGCGGACACAGGTCAGGCCAACAACCCAACGCACAGGGAGGAGGCGGACACATGTCAGGCCAACACCCCCACACACAGGGAGGAGGCGGACACAGGTCAGGCCAACACCCATACACACAGGAAGGAGGCGGACACAGGTCAGGCCAACACCCCCACACACAGGGAGGAGGCGGACACATGTCCAGCCAACACCCCCACACACAGGGAGGAGGCGGACACAGGTCAGGCCAACACCCCCACACACAGGGAGGAGGCGGACACAGGTCAGGCCAACACCCCCACACACAGGGAGGAGGCGGACACAGGTCAGGCCAACACCCCCACACACAGGGAGGAGGCGGACACAGGTCAGGCCAACACCCCCACACACAGGGAGGAGGCGGACACAGGTCAGGCCAACACCCCCACACACAGGAAGGAGGCGGACACAGGTCAGGCCAACACCCCCACACACAGGGAGGAGGCGGACACATGTCCGGCCAACACCCCCACACACAGGGAGGAGGCGGACACAGGTCAGGCCAACACCCCCACACACAGGGAGGAGGCGGACACAGGTCAGGCCAACACCCCCACACACAGGGAGGAGGCGGACACATGTCAGGCCAACACCCCCACACACAGGGAGGAGGCGGACACAGGTCAGGCCAACACCCCCACACACAGGGAGGAGGCGGACACAGGTCAGGCCAACACCCCCTCACACAGGGAGGAGGCGGACATAGGTCAGGCCAACACCCCCACACACAGGGAGGAGGCGGACACAGGTCAGGCCAACAGCCCAACGCACAGGGAGCAAGCGGACACATGTCAGGCCAACACCCCCACACACAGGGAGGAGGCGGACACAGGTCAGGCCAACTCCCCCACACACAGGAAGGAGGCGGACACAGGTCAGGCCAACACCCCCACACACAGGGAGGAGGCGGACACAGGTCAGGCCAACACCCCCACACACAGGGAGGAGGCGGACACAGGTCAGGCCAACACCCCCACACACAGGGAGGAGGCGGACACAGGTCAGGCCAACACCCCCACACACAGGGAGGAGGCGGACACAGGTCAGGCCAACACCCCCACACACAGGGAGGAGGCGGACACAGGTCAGGCCAACACCCCCACACACAGGAAGGAGGCGGACCCAGGTCAGGCCAACACCCCCACACACAGGGAGGAGGCGGACACATGTCCGGCCAACACCCCCACACACAGGGAGGAGGCGGACACAGGTCAGGCCAACACCCCCACACACAGGGAGGAGGCGGACACAGGTCAGGCCAACACCCCCACACACAGGGAGGAGGCGGACACATGTCAGGCCAACACCCCCACACACAGGGAGGAGGCGGACACAGGTCAGGCCAACACCCCCACACACAGGGAGGAGGCGGACACAAGTCAGGCCAACACCCCCTCACACAGGGAGGAGGCGGACATAGGTCAGGCCAACACCCCCACACACAGGGAGAAGGCGGACACAGGTCAGGCCAACACCCCCACACACAGGGAGGAGGCGGACACAGGCCAGGCCAACACCCCCACACACAGGGAGGAGGCGGACACATGTCAGGCCAACACCCCCACACACAGGGAGGAGGCGGACACAGGTCAGGCCAACACCCCCACACACAGGAAGGAGGCGGACACAGGTCAGGCTAACACCCCCACACACAGAGTGGAGGCGGACACATGTCAGGCCAACACCCCCACACACAGGGAGGAGGCGGACATAGCTCAGGCCAACACCCCCGGACACAGAGAAGAGGCGGACACAGGTCAGGCCAACCCCCCCGCACACAGGGAGGAGGCGGACACAGGTCAGGCCGACACCCCCACACACAGGGAGGAGGCGGACCAGGTCAGGCCAACACCCCCACACACAGGGAGGAGGCGGACACATGTCAGGCCAACACCCCCACACACAGAGAGGAGGCGGACACAGGTCAGGCCAACACCCCCACACACAGGGAGGAGGCGGACACAGGTCAGACCAACACCCCCACCCACAGGAAGGAGGCGGACACAGGTCAGACCAACACCCCCACACACAGGGAGGAGGCAGACACAGGTCAGGCCAAAACCCCCACACACAGGGAGCAGGCGGACACAGGTCAGGCCAACACCCCCGCACACAGGGAGGAGGCGGACACAGGTCAGGCCAACACCCCCACACACAGGGAGGAGGCGGACACAGGTCAGGCCAACACCCCCACACACAGGGAGGAGGCGGACACAGGTCAGGCCAACACTCCCACACACAGGGAGGAGGCGGACACAGGTCAGGCCAACACCCCCACACACAGGGAGGAGGCGGACATAGGTCAGGCCAACACCCCCACACACAGGGAGGAGGCGGACACAGGTCAGGCTAACACCCCCACACACAGGGAGGAGGCAGACACAGGTCAGGCCAACACCCCCACACACAGGGACGAGGCGGACACAGGTCAGGCCAACACCCCCACACACAGGGAGGAGGCGGACACAGGTCAGGCCAACACCCCCACACACAGGGAGGAGGCGGACACAGGTCAGGCCAACACCCACACACACAGGGAGGAGGCGGACACAGGTCAGGCCAACACCCCCACACACAGGGAGGAGGCGGACACAGGTCAGGCCAACACCCACACACACACAGAGGCGGCGGACACAGGTCAGGCCAACAGCCCAACGCACAGGGAGGAGGCGGACACAGGTCATCCCAACACCCCCACACACAGGGAGGAGGCGGACACAGGTCAGGCCAACACCCCCACACACAGGAAGGAGGCGGACACAGGTCAGGCTAACACCCCCACACACAGAGAGGAGGCGGACACAGGTCAGGCCAACACCCCGACACACAGGGAGGAGGCGGACACAGGTCAGCCGAACACCCCCACACACAGGGAGGAGGCGGACACAGGTCAGGCCAACACCCCCACACACAGGGAGGAGGCGGACACAGGTCAGGCCAACACCCCCACACACAGGGAGGAGGGGGACACAGGTCAGGCCAACACCCCCACACACAGGGAGCAGGCGGACACAGGTCAGGCCAACACCCCCACACACAGGGAGGAGGCGGCCACAGGTCAGGCTAACACCCCCACACACAGGGAGGAGGCGGACACAGGTCAGGCCAACACCCCGACACACAGGGAGGAGGCGGACATAGGTCAGGCCAACACCCCCACACACAGGGAGGAGGCGGACACAGGTCAGGCCAACACCCCGACACACAGGGAGGAGGCGGACACAGGTCAGACCAACACCCCCACACACAGGGAGGAGGCGGACATAGGTCAGGCCAACACCCCCACACACAGAGAGGAGGCGGAGACAGGTCAGGCCAACACCCCCACACACAGGGAGGAGGCGGCCACAGGTCAGGCCAACACCCCCACACACAGGGAGGAGGCGGACACAGGTCAGGCCAACACCCCCACACACCGGGAGGAGGCGGACACAGGTCAGGCCAACACCCCCACACACAGGGAGGAGGCGAACACAGGTCAGGCCAACACCCCCACACACAGGGAGGAGGCGGACACAGGTCAGGCCAACACCCCCACACACAGGGAGGAGGCGGACACAGGTCAGGCCAACACCCCCACACACAGGGAGGAGGCGGCCACAGGTCAGGCCAACACCCCCACACACAGGGAGGAGGCGGACACAGGTCAGGCCAACAGCCCAACGCACAGGGAGGAGGCGGACACAGGTCAGCCCAACACCCCCACACACAGGGAGGAGGCGGACACAGGTCAGGCCAACACCCCCACACACAGGAAGGAGGCGGACACAGGTCAGCCCAACACCCACACACACCGAGAGACGGCGGACACAGGTCAGGCCAACAGCCCAACGCACAGGAGGAGGCGGACACAGGTCAGCCCAACACCCCCACACACAGGGAGGAGGCGGACACAGGTCAGGCCAACACCCCCACACACAGGGAGGAGGCGGACACAGGTCAGGCCAACACCCCCCCACACAGAGAGGAGGCGGACACAGGTCAGCCGAACACCCCCACACACAGGGAGGAAGCGGACACAGGTCAGGCCAACACCCCCACACACAGGGAGCAGGCGGACACAGGTCAGTCCAACACCCCCACACACAGGGAGGAGGCGGACACATGTCAGGCCAACACCCCCACACACAGGGAGGAGGCGGACATAGGTCAGGTCAACACCCCCACACACAGGGAGGAGGCGGACACAGGTCAGGCCAACACCCCCACACACAGAGAGGAGGCGGACACAGGTCAGACCAACACCCCCACACACAGAGAGGAGGCGGACACAGGTCAGGCCAACACCCCCACACACAGGGAGGAGGCGGACACAGGTCAGGCCAACACCCCCACACACAGGGAGGAGGCGGACACAGGTCAGGCCAACACCCCCACACACAGGGAGGAGGCGGACACAGGTCAGGCCAACACCCCCACACACAGGAAGGAGGCGGACACAGGTCAGGCCAACACCCCCACACACAGAGAGGAGGCGGACACAGGTCAGGCCAACACCCCCACACACAGGGAGGAGGCGGACACAGGTCAGGTCAACACCCCCACACACAGGGAGGAGGCGGACACAGGTCAGGCCAACACCCCCACACGCAGAGAAGAGGCGGACACAGGTCAGGACAACACCCCCACACACAGGGAGGAGGCGGACACAGGTCAGGCCAACACCCCCACACACAGGGAGGAGGCGGACACAGGTCAGGCCAACACCCCCACACACAGGGAGGAGGCGGACACAGGTCAGGGCAACACCCCCACACACAGGGAGTAGGCGGACACAGGTCAGGCCAACACCCCCACACACAGGGAGGATGCGGACACAGGTCAGGCCAACACCCCCACACACAGGAAGAAGGCGGACACAGGTCAAGCCAACACCCCCACACACAGAGAGGAGGCGGACACAGGTCAGGCCAACACCCCCACACACAGGGAGGAGGCAGACACAGGTCAGACCAACACCCCCACACACAGGGAGGAGGCGGACACAGGTCAGGCCAACACCCCCACACACAGGAAGGAGGCGGACATAGGTCGGGCCAACACCCCCACACACAGAGAGGAGGCGGACATAGGTCAGGCCAACACCCCCACACACAGGGAGGAGGCGGACCTAGGTCAGGCCAACACCCCCACACACAGAGAGGAGGCCGACACAGGTCAGGCCAACACCCCCACACACAGGGAGGAGGCAGACACAGGTCAGACCAACACCCCCACACACAGGGAGGAGGCGGACACCGGTCAGGCCAACACCCACACACACAGGGAGGAGGCGGACACAGGTCAGGCCAACACCCCCACACACAGGGAGGAGGCGGACACAGGTCAGGCCAACACCCCCACACACAGGAAGGAGGCGGACATAGGTCAGGCCACTACCCCCACACACAGGAAGGAGACGGACACAGGTCAGGCTAACACCCCCACACACAGGGAGGAGGCGGACACAGGTCAGGCCAACACCCCCACACACAGGGAGGAGGCGGACACAGGTCAGGCCAACACCCCCACACACAGGAAGGAGACGGACACAGGTCAGGCCAACACCCCCACACACAGGGAGCAGGCAGACACAGGTCAGGCCAACACCCCCACACACAGGGAGGAGGCGGACACAGGTCAGGCCAACACCCCCACACACAGGGAGGAGGCGGACACAGGTCAGGCCAACAGCCCAGCGCACAGGGAGGAGGCGGACACATGTCAGGCCAACACTCCCACACACAGGGAGGAGGCGGACACAGGTCAGGCCAACACCCCCACACACAGGAAGGAGGCGGACACAGGTCAGGCCAACACCCCCACACACAGGGAGCAGGCGGACACATGTCCAGCCAACACCCCCACACACAGGGAGGAGGCGGACACAGGTCAGGCCAACACCCCCACACACAGGGAGGAGGCGGACACAGGTCAGGCCAACACCCCCACACACAGGGAGGAGGCGGACACAGGTCAGGCCAACACCCCCACACACAGGGAGGAGGCGGACACAGGTCAGGCCAACACCCCCACACACAGAGAGGAGGCGGACACAGGTCAGGCCAACACCCCCACACACAGGGAGGAGGCGGACACAGGTCAGACCAACACCCCCACACACAGGAAGGAGGCGAACACATGTCAGGCCAACACCCCCACACACAGGGAGGAGGCGGACACAGGTCAGGCTAACACCCCCACACACAGGGAGGAGGCGGACACAGGTCAGGCCAACACCCCCACACACAGGGAGGAGGCGGACACAGGTCAGGCCAACACCCCCACACACAGGAAGGAGACGGACACAGGTCAGGCCAACACCACCACACACAGGGAGCAGGCAGACACAGGTCAGGCCAACACCCCCACACACAGGGAGGAGGCGGACACAGGTCAGGCCAACACCCCCACACACAGGGAGGAGGCGGACACAGGTCAGGCCAACACCCCCACACACAGAGAGGAGGCGGACACAGGTCAGGCCAACACCCCAACACACAGGGAGGAGGCGGACACAGGTCAGGCTAACACCCCCACACACAGGGAGGAGGCGGACACAGGTCAGGCCAACACCCCCACACACAGGGAGGAGGCGGACACAGGTCAGGCCAACACCCCCACACACAGGGAGGAGGCGGACACAGGTCAGGCCAACACCCCCACACACAGGGAGGAGGCGGACACAGGTCAGGCCAACACCCCCACACACAGGAAGGAGGCGGACACAGGTCAGGCCAACACCCCCACACACAGGGAGGAGGCGGACACAGGTCAGGCCAACACCCCCACACACAGGGAGGAGGCGGACACAGGTCAGGCCAACACCCCCACACACAGAGAGGAGGCGGACACAGGTCAGTCCAACACCCCCACACACAGGGAGGAGGCGGACACAGGTCAGACCAACACCCCCACACACAGGAAGGAGGCGAACACATGTCAGGCCAACACCCCCACACACAGGGAGGAGGCGGACACAGGTCAGGCTAACACCCCCACACACAGGGAGGAGGCGGACACAGGTCAGGCCAACACCCCCACACACAGGGAGGAGGCGGACACAGGTCAGGCCAACACCCCCACACACAGGAGGGAGACGGACACAGGTCAGGCCAACACCCCCACACACAGGGAGCAGGCAGACACAGGTCAGGCTAACACCCACACACACAGGGAGGAGGCGGACACAGGTCAGGCCAACACCCCCACACACAGGGAGGAGGCGGACACAGGTCAGGCCAACACCCACACACACAGAGAGGCGGCGGACACAGGTCAGGCCAACAGCCCAACGCACAGGGAGGAGGCGGACACAGGTCATCCCAACACCCCCACACACAGGGAGGAGGCGGACACAGGTCAGGCCAACACCCCCACACACAGAGAGGAGGCGGACACAGGTCAGGCCAACACCCCGACACACAGGGAGGAGGCGGACACAGGTCAGCCGAACACCCCCACACACAGGGAGGAGGCGGACACAGGTCAGGCCAACACCCCCACACACAGGGAGGAGGCGGACACAGGTCAGGCCAACACCCCCACACACAGGGAGGAGGCGGACACAGGTCAGGCCAACACCCCCACACACAGGGAGCAGGCGGACACAGGTCAGGCCAACACCCCCACACACAGGGAGGAGGCGGCCACAGGTCAGGCCAACACCCCCACACACAGGGAGGAGGCGGACACAGGTCAGGCCAACACCCCCACACACCGGGAGGAGGCGGACACAGGTCAGGCCAACACCCCCACACACCGGGAGGAGGCGGACACAGGTCAGGCCAACACCCCCACACACAGGGAAAAGGCGAACACAGGTCAGGCCAACACCCCCACACACAGGGAGGAGGCGGACACAGGTCAGGCCAACACCCCCACACACAGGGAGGAGGCGGACACAGGTCAGGCCAACACCCCCACACACAGGGAGGAGGCGGCCACAGGTCAGGCCAACACCCCCACACACAGGGAGGAGGCGGACACAGGTCAGGCCAACAGCCCAAGGCACAGGGAGGAGGCGGACACAGGTCAGCCCAACACCCCCACACACAGGGAGGAGGCGGACACAGGTCAGGCCAACACCCCCACACACAGGAAGGAGGCGGACACAGGTCAGCCCAACACCCACACACACAGAGAGACGGCGGACACAGGTCAGGCCAACAGCCCAACGCACAGGGAGGAGGCGGACACAGGTCAGGCCAACACCCCCACACACAGGAAGGAAGCGGACACAGGTCAGGCTAACACCCCCACACACAGAGAGGAGGCGGACACAGGTCAGGCTAACACCCCCACACACAGAGAGGAGGCGGACACAGGTCAGGCCAACACCCCGACACACAGGGAGGAGGCGGACACAGGTCAGCCCAACACCCCCACACACAGGGAGGAGGCGGACACAGGTCAGGCCAACACCCCCACACACAGGGAGGAGGCGGACTCAGGTCAGGCCAACACCCCCACACACAGGGAGGAGGCGGACATAGGTCAGACCAACACCCCCACACACAGGGAGGAGGCGGACACAGGTCAGGCCAACACCCCCACACACAGGGAGGAGGCGGACACAGGTCAGGCCAACACCCCCACACACAGGGAGCAGGCGGACACAGGTCAGTCCAACACCCCCACACAGAGGGAGGAGGCGGACATAGGTCAGGTCAACACCCCCACACACAGGGAGGAGGCGGACACAGGTCAGGCCAACACCCCCACACACAGAGAGGAGGCGGACACAGGTCAGACCAACACCCCCACACACAGAGAGGAGGCGGACACAGGTCAGGCCAACACCCCCACACACAAAGAGGAGGCAGACACAGGTCAGGCCAACAACCCCACACACAGGGAGGAGGCGGACACAGGTCAGGCCAACACCCCCACACACAGGGAGGAGGCGGACACAGGTCAGGCCAACACCCCCACACACAGGGAGGAGGCGGACACAGGTCAGGCCAACACCCCCACACACAGGGAGGAGGCGGACACAGGTCAGGCCAACACCCCCACACACAGGAAGGAGGCGGACACAGGTCAGGCCAACACCCCCACACACAGAGAGGAGGCGGACACAGGTCAGGCCAACACCCCCACACACAGGGAGGAGGCGGACACAGGTCAGGTCAACACCCCCACACACAGGGAGGAGGCGGACACAGGTCAGGCCAACACCCCCACACGCAGAGAAGAGGCGGACACAGGTCAGGACAACACCCCCACACACAGGGAGGAGGCGGACACAGGTCAGGCCAACACCCCCACACGCAGGGAGGAGGCGGACACAGGTCAGGCCAACACCCCCACACACAGGGAGGAGGCGGGCACAGGTCAGGGCAACACCCCCACACACAGGGAGGAGGCGGACACAGGTCAGGCCAAGACCCCCACACACAGAGAGGAGGCGGACACAGGTCAGGCCAACACCACCACACACAGGAAGAAGGCGGACACAGGTCAAACCAACACCCCCACACACAGAGAGGAGGCGGACACAGGTCAGGCCAACAACCCCACACACAGGGAGGAGGCAGACACAGGTCAGACCATCACCCCCACACACAGGGAGGAGGCGGACACAGGTCAGACCAACACCCCCACACACAGGAAGGAGGCGGACCTAGGTCGGGCCAACACCCCCACACACAGAGAGGAGGCGGACATAGGTCAGGCCAACACCCCCACACACAGGGAGGAGGCGGACATAGGTCAGGCCAGCACCCCCACACACAGAGAGGAGGCGGACACAGGTCAGGCCAACAGCCCCACACACAGGGAGGAGGCAGACACAGGTCAGACCAACACCCCCACACACAGGGAGGAGGCGGACACCGGTCAGGCCAACACCCACACACACAGGGAGGAGGCGGACACAGGTCAGGCCAACACCCCCACACACAGGGAGGAGGCGGACACAGGTCAGGCCAACACCCCCACACACAGGAAGGAGGCGGACATAGGTCAGGCCACCACCCCCACACACAGGAAGGAGACGGACACAGGTCAGGCTAACACCCCCACACACAGGGAGGAGGCGGACACAGGTCAGGCCAACACCCCCACACACAGGGAGGAGGCGGACACAGGTCAGGCCAACACCCCCACACACAGGAAGGAGACGGACACAGGTCAGGCCAACACCCCCACACACAGGGAGCAGGCAGACACAGGTCAGGCCAACACCCCCACACACAGGGAGGAGGCGGACACAGGTCAGGCCAACACCCCCACACACAGGGAGGAGGCGGACACAGGTCAGGCCAACAGCCCAGCGCACAGGGAGGAGGCGGACACATGTCAGGCCAACACTCCCACACACAGGGAGGAGGCGGACACAGGTCAGGCCAACACCCCCACACACAGGAAGGAGGCGGACACAGGTCAGGCCAACACCCCCACACACAGGGAGGAGGCGGACACATGTCCAGCCAACACCCCCACACACAGGGAGGAGGCGGACACAGGTCAGGCCAACACCCCCACACACAGGGAGGAGGCGGACACAGGTCAGGCCAACACCCCCACACACAGGGAGGAGGCGGACACAGGTCAGGCCAACACCCCCACACACAGGGAGGAGGCGGACACAGGTCAGGCCAACACCCCCACACACAGGAAGGAGGCGGACACAGGTCAGGCCAACACCCCCACACACAGGGAGGAGGCGGACACAGGTCAGGCCAACACCCCCACACACAGGGAGGAGGCGGACACAGGTCAGGCCAACACCCCCACACACAGAGAGGAGGCGGACACAGGTCAGGCCAACACCCCCACACACAGGGAGGAGGCGGACACAGGTCAGACCAACACCCCCACACACAGGAAGGAGGCGAACACATGTCAGGCCAACACCCCCACACACAGGGAGGAGGCGGACACAGGTCAGGCTAACACCCCCACACACAGGGAGGAGGCGGACACAGGTCAGGCCAACACCCCCACACACAGGGAGGAGGCGGACACAGGTCAGGCCAACACCCCCACACACAGGAAGGAGACGGACACAGGTCAGGCCAACACCCCCACACACAGGGAGGAGGCAGACACAGGTCAGGCCAACACCCCCACACACAGGGAGGAGGCGGACACAGGTCAGGCCAACACCCCCACACACAGGGAGGAGGCGGACACAGGTCAGGCCAACACCCCCACACACAGGGAGTAGGCGGACATAGGTCAGGCCAACACCCCCACACACAGGGAGGAGGCGGACACAGGTCAGGCTAACACCCCCACACACAGGGAGGAGGCGGACACAGGTCAGGCCAACACCCCCACACACAGGGAGGAGGCGGACACAGGTCAGGCCAACACCCCCACACACAGGGAGGAGGCGGACACAGGTCAGGCCAACACCCCCACACACAGGGAGGAGGCGGACACAGGTCGGGCCAACACCCCCACACACAGGAAGGAGGCGGACACAGGTCAGGCCAACACCCCCACACACAGGGAGGAGGCGGACACAGGTCAGGCCAACACCCCCACACACAGGGAGGAGGCGGACACAGGTCAGGCCAACACCCCCACACACAGAGAGGAGGCGGACACAGGTCAGGCCAACACCCCCACACACAGGGAGGAGGCGGACACAGGTCAGACCAACACCCCCACACACAGGAAGGAGGCGAACACATGTCAGGCCAACACCCCCACACACAGGGAGGAGGCGGACACAGGTCAGGCCAACACCCCCACACACAGGGAGGAGGCGGACACAGGTCAGGCCAACAGCCCAACGCACAGGGAGGAGGCGGACACATGTCAGGCCAACACCCCCACACACAGGGAGGAGGCGGACACAGGTCAGGCCAACGCCCCCACACACAGGAAGGAAGCGGACACAGGTCAGGCCAACACCCCCACACACAGGGAGGAGGCGGCCACAGGTCAGGCCAACACCCCCACACACAGGGAGGAGGCGGACACAGGTCAGGCCAACACCCCCACACACAGGGAGGAGGCGGACACAGGTCAGGCCAACACCCCCACACACAGGGAGGAGGCGGACACAGGTCAGGCCAACACCCCCACACACAGGGAGGAGGCGGACACAGGTCAGGCCAACACCCCCACACACAGGAAGGAGGCGGACACAGGTCAGGCCAACACCCCCACACACAGGGAGGAGGCGGACACATGTCCGGCCAACACCCCCACACACAGAGGGGAGGCGGACATAGGTCAGGCCAGCACCCCCACACACAGGGAGGAGGCGGACACATGTCCAGCCAACACCCCCACACACAGGGAGGAGGCGGACACAGGTCAGGCCAACACCCCCACACACAGGGAGGAGGCGGACACAGGTCAGGCCAACACCCCCACACACAGGGAGGAGGCGGACACAGGTCAGGCCAACACCCCCACACACAGGGAGGAGGCGGACACAGGTCAGGCCAACACCCCCACACACAGGGAGGAGGCGGACACAGGTCAGGCCAACACCCCCACACACAGGAAGGAGGCGGACACAGGTCAGGCCAACACCCCCACACACAGGGAGGAGGCGGACACATGTCCGGCCAACACCCCCACACACAGGGAGGAGGCGGACACAGGTCAGGCCAACACCCCCACACACAGGGAGGATGCGGACACAGGTCAGGCCAACACCCCCACACACAGGGAGGAGGCGGACACATGTCAGGCCAACACCCCCACACACAGGGAGGAGGCGGACACAGGTCAGGCCAACACCCCCACACACAGGGAGGAGGCGGACACAGGTCAGGCCAACACCCCCACACACAGGGAGGAGGCGGCCACAGGTCAGGCCAACACCCCCACACACAGAGAGGAGGCGGACACAGGTCAGGCCAACAGCCCAACGCACAGGGAGGAGGCGGACACAGGTCAGGCCAACACCCCCACACACAGAGAGAAGGCGAACACAGGTCAGGCCAACAGCCCAACGCACAGGGAGGAGGCGGACATAGGTCAGGCCAACACCCCCACACACAGGGAGGAGGCGGACACAGGTCAGGCCAACACCCCCACACACAGGGAGGAGGCGGCCACAGGTCAGGCCAACACCCCCACACACAGAGAGGAGGCAGACACAGGTCAGGCCAACACCCCCACACACAGGGAGGAGGCAGACACAGGTCAGGCCAACACCCCCACACACAGGGAGGAGGCGGACACAGGTCAGGCCAACACCCCCACACACAGGGAGGAGGCAGACACAGGTCAGGCCAACACCCCCACACACAGGGAGGAGGCAGACACAGGTCAGCCCAACACCCCCACACACAGGGAGGAGTCGGACACAGGTCAGGCCAACACCCCCACACACAGGGAGGAGGCAGACACAGGTCAGGCCAACACCCCCACACACAGGGAGGAGGCAGACACAGGTCAGGCCAACACCCCCACACACAGGGAGGAGGCGGCCACAGGTCAGGCCAACACCCCCACACACAGGGAGGAGGCGGAGACAGGTCAGGCCAACACCCCCTCACACAGGGAGGAGGCGGACACAGGTCAGGCCAACACCCCCACACACAGGGAGGAGGCGGACACAGGTCAGGCCAACACCCCCACACACAGGGAGGAGGCGGACACAGGTCAGGCCAACACCCCCACACACAGGGAGCAGGCAGACACAGGTCAGGCCAACACCCCCACACACAGGGAGGAGGCGGACACAGGTCAGGCCAACACCCCCACACACAGGGAGGAGGCGGACACAGGTCAGGCCAACACCCCCACACACAGGGAGGAGGCGGACACAGGTCAGGCCAACACCCCCACACACAGGGAGGAGGCGGACACAGGTCAGGCTAACACCCCCACACACAGGGAGGAGGCGGACACAGGTCAGGCCAACACCCCCACACACAGGGAGGAGGCGGACACAGGTCAGGCCAACACCCCCACACACAGGGAGGAGGCGGACACAGGTCAGGCCAACACCCCCACACACAGGGAGGAGGCGGACACAGGTCAGGCCAACACCCCCACACACAGGAAGGAGGCGGACACAGGTCAGGCCAACACCCCCACACACAGGGAGGAGGCGGACACAGGTCAGGCCAACACCCCCACACACAGGGAGGAGGCGGACACAGGTCAGGCCAACACCCCCACACACAGAGAGGAGGCGGACACAGGTCAGGCCAACACCCCCACACACAGGGAGGAGGCGGACACAGGTCAGACCAACACCCCCACACACAGGAAGGAGGCGAACACATGTCAGGCCAACACCCCCACACACAGGGAGGAGGCGGACACAGGTCAGGCTAACACCCCCACACACAGGGACGAGGCGGACACAGGTCAGGCCAACACCCCCACACACAGGGAGGAGGCGGACACAGGTCAGGCCAACACCCCCACACACAGGAAGGAGACGGACACAGGTCAGGCCAACACCCCCACACACAGGGAGCAGGCAGACACAGGTCAGGCCAACACCCCCACACACAGGGAGGAGGCGGACACAGGTCAGGCCAACACCCCCACACACAGGGAGGAGGCGGACACAGGTCAGGCCAACAGCCCAACGCACAGGGAGGAGGCGGACACATGTCAGGCCTACACCCCCACACACAGGGAGGAGGCGGACACAGGTCAGGCCAACGCCCCCACACACAGGAAGGAGGCGGACACAGGTCAGGCCAGCACCCCCACACACAGGGAGGAGGCGGACACATGTCCAGCCAACACCCCCACACACAGGGAGGAGGCGGACACAGGTCAGGCCAACACCCCCACACACAGGGAGGAGGCGGACACAGGTCAGGCCAACACCCCCACACACAGGGAGGAGGCGGCCACAGGTCAGGCCAACACCCCCACACACAGAGAGGAGGCGGACACAGGTCAGGCCAACAGCCCAACGCACAGGGAGGAGGCGGACACAGGTCAGGCCAACACCCCCACACACAGAGAGAAGGCGAACACAGGTCAGGCCAACAGCCCAACGCACAGGGAGGAGGCGGACATAGGTCAGGCCAACACCCCCACACACAGGGAGGAGGCGGACACAGGTCAGGCCAACACCCCCACACACAGGGAGGAGGCGGCCACAGGTCAGGCCAACACCCCCACACACAGAGAGGAGGCAGACACAGGTCAGGCCAACACCCCCACACACAGGGAGGAGGCAGACACAGGTCAGGCCAACACCCCCACACACAGGGAGGAGGCGGACACAGGTCAGGCCAACACCCCCACACACAGGGAGGAGGCAGACACAGGTCAGGCCAACACCCCCACACACAGGGAGGAGGCAGACACAGGTCAGCCCAACACCCCCACACACAGGGAGGAGTCGGACACAGGTCAGGCCAACACCCCCACACACAGGGAGGAGGCAGACACAGGTCAGGCCAACACCCCCACACACAGGGAGGAGGCAGACACAGGTCAGGCCAACACCCCCACACACAGGGAGGAGGCGGCCACAGGTCAGGCCAACACCCCCACACACAGGGAGGAGGCGGAGACAGGTCAGGCCAACACCCCCTCACACAGGGAGGAGGCGGACACAGGTCAGGCCAACACCCCCACACACAGGGAGGAGGCGGACACAGGTCAGGCCAACACCCCCACACACAGGGAGGAGGCGGACACAGGTCAGGCCAACACCCCCACACACAGGGAGGAGGCGGACACAGGTCAGGCCAACACCCCCACACACAGGGAGGAGGCGGCCACAGGTCAGGCCAACACCCCCACACACAGGGAGGAGGCGGCCACAGGTCAGGCCAACACCCCCACACACAGGGAGGAGGCGGCCACAGGTCAGGCCAACACCCCCACACACAGGGAGGAGGCGGCCACAGGTCAGGCCAACACCCCCACACACAGGGAGGAGGCGGCCACAGGTCAGGCCAACACCCCCACACACAGGGAGGAGGCGGCCACAGGTCAGGCCAACACCCCCACACACAGGGAGGAGGCGGACACAGGTCAGGCCAACCCCCTACACACAGGGAGGAGGCAGCCACAGGTCAGGCCAACACCCCCACACACAGGGAGGAGGCGGCCACAGGTCAGGCCAACACCCCCACACACAGGGAGGAGGCGGCCAAAGGTCAGGCCAACACCCCCACACACAGGGAGGAGGCGGACACAGGTCATGCCAACACCCCCACACACAGAGAGGAGGCGGCCACAGGTCAGGCCAACACCCCCACACACAGGGAGGAGGCGGACACAGGTCAGGCCAACACCCCCACACACAGGGAAGAGGCGGCCACAGGTCAGGCCAACACCCCCACACACAGGGAGGAGGCGGCCACAGGTCAGGCCAACACCCCCACACACAGGGAGGAGGCGGCCACAGGAGCGCTTTGAAGTCTGCCGTCCATCGTCAGTGGCGTTCATGATGCGGCGGGCTTTCAGGGTGCGGCAAGCATTCACGGTGCGGCGAGCGTTCAGGGTGTGGCGAACGTTCAGGATGATTCGGGCGTTTTGGGTGCAGCTGGCGTTTACGATGCGGCGAGTGTTGAGGATGCGGCGGCCGTTCAGTGCGCGGCGGGCGTTCACGATACAGGGGGCGTTCAGGGTGCGGTGGGCGTGAATGGTGCGGCGTTCAGAGTGCGGCAAGTGTTCAGGATGCGGCGGGCGTTCAGAATGCAGCGGGCGTTCACGGTGCGGCGGGCGTTTACGATGCGACTGGCGTTCAGGGTGCGGCGAGCGTTCACGATGCGGCAGGCGTTCAGGGTGCATCGGGCGTTCAGGGCGCAGTGAGCGTGCATGGTGTGGCGTTTAGAGTGCGGCGAGTGTTCAGGGTGCGGCCGGCGTTCATCATGCGGTGGGCGTTCAGGTTGCGGCGAGCGTTCAGGGTGCGGTGGGTGTTTAAGGTGCGATGGGCGTGCATGGTGCGGCGTTCAGACTGCGTCGAGCGTTCAAGGTGCTGTGGGCATTCAAGGTGCTGTGGGCGTTCAAGGTGCTGTGGGCGTTCAAGGTGCGGTGGGCGTTCAGATTGCGGTGGGCGTGGAGGGTGCGGTGGGCGTTCAGAGTGCGGCGGGCGTTGAGGGTGCGGCGGGCGTTCAGGTTGCGGCGGGGGTTGAGAGGGTGGTGGGCCTTGAGGATGCGGCGGGCGTTCAGGGTGCCGAGGGCTTTCAGCGTGCAGCGGGCGTTCAGGGAGTTATGTCGTTCAGGGGAGTAGCAGGCGTTCAGAGTGCGGTGGGCGTTCAGCGGGCGGTGGGCTTTTCGGATGCGGCGGGCGTTCAGGGTGCGGCAGGCGTTCAGGGTGATGCGGGCGTTCAGAGAGCGGCGGGCGTTCAAAGAGTTACGGTCGTTCAGAGAATGTCGGACGTTCAGAGTTAAGTCTTATAGAGAGCGGCTGGCGTAAAAAGAGTTACGGTCGGTCAGGTTGCGGCGGGCATTCAGAGAGTTCAGTCGTTCAGAGAGCGGCTGACGTTCAGAAAGTGGCGGGCGTTCAGAGTGTTAAGTCGTTCAGAGAGCTAAGTCGTCCAGGGAGGGGCGGGCATTCATAGAGTTACGGTTGTTTAGGGTGAGGCGGACGTTCAAAGAGCTAAATCGTCAACGGAGCGGCGGGCGTTCAAAGAGTAAGGTCGTTCAGGATGTGGCAAGCGTTCAAGGTGCGGCGGGCGTTCAGAGTTAAGTCGTTCAGAGAGCTAAATCGCCCAGGAAGAGGCGGGCGTTCAGAGTGCGGCGGATGTTCAACGTGCGGCGGGCGTTCAAAGAGTTAAGTCGTTCAGGATGCGGTGGGCGTTCAGGATGCGGCAAGCGTTCCGTGTGCGGCGGGCGTTCAGAGAGTTAGGGCGTATAGGCTGCGGTGAGCGTTCAGAGAGTTAGGTAGTTCAGGGTGCGGCGAACGTTCAGAGAGTTAGGTCGTTGCGAATGAGGCGTGCGTTCAGAGATTTAGGTCGGATAAGGTGCGGTGAGCCCTCAGAGAGTTGTGTCGTTCAGGGTGCGCCGAACGTTCAGAGGGTTATGGTTGTTCAGGGTGCGGTGGGCGTTCAGAGTGAAGTCGTTCAGAGAGCTAAATCGCCCAGGGAGTTGCGGGCCTTCAGAGTGCGGCGGACGTTCAGCGTGAGGCGGGCATTCAACGAGTTCAGTCGTTCAGAAAGTGACGAGTGTTCAGGCTTTTGGCGAGCGTTCAGAGAGTTACGGTTGTTCAGGATGCGGCGGGCGTTCAGAGAGTTACGGTTGTTCAGGATGCGGCGTGCGTTCAGAGAGTTAGGTCGTATAGGGTGCGGTGAGCGTTCAGAGAGTTATGGTTGTTCAGGATGCGGTGTGCGTTCAGAGAGTTATGGTTGTTGAGCGTGCGGCGTGTGTTCAGAGAGTTAGGTCATCTGAGGCGTAAGCTCGGGGTTTTGGCGCGCAGGAAGTTTCTGTGCCTGGGTGAGAGTGGTGGGGCGGGGGATGAGGGGCACACGCACGTACGCCAACCAGGGGCCGGCCAGGGCTCGGTGACGGTAGCTGCGGACGACTTCGTGACATATATACCAATATGGAGGCCGAAAAAGTGGGGTTGTGTTTGGAAGTCAGACAAGCGTGACACCAAAACAGACCGCGGTCTGGTGCAAGGGCGTTCACATACACAGGGTGACGCCATCTTGCGTTCCTCTTCGTCCGGCCCCACCATCCCCTCCCCCCTCGTCCACCATCCGCCCCCCCCCCCACCTCCCCGCCCCTTCGGCCCTACGTATAACCTGCGATCCGTTGGGTGAAGGCAAAATGCCGACACTTAAAGTCAGGGGTGACTAGACCAGCTAGCTCAAGCGCAGGCCGACGACCCAGGAATACTGGGAAATAAAAACCGCGGTACGTGTGGTACTTAAAGAACACGGTAGCTCTGGAAGTCGCACGACACTAGCTGGGTTTGGACGGTGTGGTACTTGAAGAACACGATAGCTCTGGAAGTCGCACGACACTAGCTGGGTTTGGACGGTGTGGTACTTAAAGAACACGGTAGCTCTGGAAGTCGCACGACACTAGCTGGGTTTGGACGGTGTGGTACTTAAAGAACACGGTAGCTCTGGAAGTCGCACGACACTAGCTGGGTTTGGACGGTGTGGTACTTGAAGAACACGATAGCTCTGGAAGTCGCACGACACTAGCTGGGTTTGGACGGTGTGGTACTTAAAGAACACGGTAGCTCTGGAAGTCGCACGACACTAGCTGGGTTTGGACGGTGTGGTACTTAAAGAACACGGTAGCTCTGGAAGTCGCATGAAGAGGTTTTAATTACATATGACGATATCGGTAATAACCCCCACACCCGTATCCGTATCCTTTAGAGCCCCCCCCCCCCTCCCTACCCACCCTAGCCACCCTATCCACCCATACACACATTAACTATATCGTTCACCCATTGGAGCGTTGCATAATGGAGTGTCCTCCAAGCCCTATAGTCCCAGCATTGCTGATTTATTTTCCAAACTGTAAAGTTTCAGTAGTTGCATCTTCTGTACGTATCATGGTGGAAAGCGTGGCAATACGAAAAACGCAATTTGTGTCAAGCACAGGTAAGAAACCAGTTCAGTGTGTATAATATTAGCATCGCCTTTTTTATTTCATTTTTTATTCAGGTGGATAAATCATGTCTGCTTGAGGTAACCCCGCCTTCCAGCGGCCGGGAATCTGGTCCGTGTCAAGTCACGTAGTGTACTTGGGCCTCTTTGTGTGACGATTGCCGACTGAGGCCTGAAATGTAGAGTGTCAGTGGTGCTGCCCCCCCCCCCTACACACACACACACACACGCCCACACCCTAGAGCTAAACAAAGCTGTGAATCTTGCAGTTGGCACAATGGGACATTGACCGTAACTACGAATTAAATAATATCTATATATGAATATGTTATAATTCTATACTTTACAGATGGCAATGGGTCAGGTGCACTGGCACTCGGACGGGGAAAGACTTAGCCGCCTCATCTGCTGATCTAAGGCAGCATATGTTGTCATCAAGGCGTTCTTGTGTGTAGAGTGCCAATTATATATAGTCACAGGCAGAGTGGTTTAACAGAAGTAAGTTCAAATGAATGCGTCTTTCTTTACATTTTGCCTCATATGATCAATCTAAATGGTCGTGTTTCTATTGGTTTGGCAGATCCCTCGTTCTCACAATGGACTGTAATAGCAGCTGAAGGTGTATATATGTTTGCCCATATTGCCTGGATAAGACCATTCGAGGTACTCCCAGTTTTTATTTGCATGGCCGGGTGGCGATGAAAGCATTCCCCACTAAGTACATATAATACGAGTTTCTAGGCAGCCTGCGCATGCGCAGCTCGCAGCGCTCCAACACCGTGGTCATGGGCCATCCCACTTCTCCCCACTTCTCCCACCCTCTCTCTGTCGCCCCCACCCCCACCCGCTCCCAACCTCCACCTCTCTCTCTCTCTCTCTCTCTCTATCGCTCGCACCACCCCACCCCCTCTCTCTATCACCCTCACATCCTTTCTTCCTAGAGGACAGAGCATGCGACGCAATACTACATATGATAATTTATGCAGAGTTTACCTCTAAGGTAATATCTAAATCTTGGCAGCGGACCATTGAGAAGCAAGTAAAGTAGATCATTGAAGTCCCCTCCGAGTATGAGGTCTGCCAATCCCGTGCTGTGAGCCAGGCCGGGAGAACGGTTTTATCTATCAACTTGGACAGCGTGCAGTGTCAAAAGCTTTGTTGGAATCTGTTGCCCTGAGTGGCATTGTCGGGCTGTATACGCTCTGACCGCCTCCCGCCATCTCCATCCTGCTCAATATAAGGAACTGAAAGGCGAAGTGGCGGCCAGTCCATTCGTCCTTCATACCATGAAAGGACCGGTGGTTGGAGCTGATGCGCTCTGTGGAGAACTGCGAGAATATGAATGAACTTCACCACGTTATTGATAATAAAATATGAACTAATTGTGTTGCCATATATATACCGGTGCGGGAATAATGCGTACATAGAAGGCTGGGAAGGATACGCAGATATCCAGATTAACACAGATTAACAGAGAGAAACGATCGCAATCATCATGATGGGGCGAATATTGCTGGTGTTCCTACATGGTAAGATCTCGTGTATTTTGTTGCTTATTAATAACAGTGAAGAAGCTGAGTTTGGCATGGCTAAATCGTATCTTTCTTTTCAAATTTCAATTTTAAAAATCTCCCTCGTCATTAGCTTTCCCTTGTGAGCCCACGTTATCTACTGTGTACACCTCATTGCACGATTTACTGTTGAATTCTTGTTGCAGTTAAATGTTCGCTTTTCGCTGCCGCTTCATTCTGATGATTCTCTATGGAAGCGTTAAAGTTGTGCTTCACTTTGCCTTCTGTGCAAACGTTAATTGGCTCTCACATGAGAACCTATAAACTCATAATTCGATTAGTGTATGATGTCTCACGTTGCCGCTTGCTCGCAACCAGCCACCCTTCCCTCCCCCCCCCCCGCCCCCGCCCCCCCCCCCGACACACACTGCCACCTCCAGATCACCGCCACCTCCATTTCTTCATAGCGTCAACGCTAGTGTCACCGCTGGTGTCACGGAGGGCGCTAAGCATCTGAGCACGTTCCTCGGTAGACAAACTATGACTCACCGCCGTCATACGCGCCAAAAAACGGGAATAATAGACAGGCCATGTGTGTCCGCCTTAGAGTAATATATGCCTACATAGAACATCTATAATTGACTATTCTTGCAATTTGCCTGACCCCGGGTTTCACTAGTTATATATATATCAGGGTGAAAAGCGTATCGTTTCGCGCAAGTGAAAAGGGGGGGGTTCATTGTGAATATTACTTTGTTAACGGCTTTACTTTTTTAGAGCATTATTTTCTCCACGTGTGTACGGAGTACTGTTGCCCGAGTTTCTGGGGCGTGGTCCCATGCTCCCTCTCAGGTCACATGTGCGCCGCGGCGTGAATTGAAAGTTCACTTGAACGCAATATCTCCATGGATATATAAATAATGGTCAGGAAGCATGCGTTTCGAGGCACACAAAGAAGACTGAGTTCAAAGTGCTTCGTCACCCCACAGGAGGGAAGCCTCATTGGCTCAGTTGGTACGCAACACGGGCTGCAGATCAGAAGTGTAGCCTGTTGAGTTCGCGCCCGCATCATGATTGTTCATCCAACCCCATTTATGGGCGAAATGTTAGCCTTTTTCTGCACAAAAGGGCCCTAAAGAACCAGCATTGTATTTCCCGTGAAGGCCGCACACAATACCACACATAAAGCCAGGGGTGACACCAGGCTGTTGCATACAGAATTGCTGTTTAACTTGGAAAGAGCCGAGATGGCAGGCGGGTGCCGCAGCGCAGGGGGAATTCAGTGAGTTACTCAATGGCCATCCGAGTCAATATTTCCGACGATTACCATTTCTTGACCTGCTTTCGGATGAAGAACAAACTGCTATTAATTATTCTATATGAGTACGCACGTTAGCCATGTTATTATGTATGGGCGACCTTACCCTAGATATCGCCTAACCTCAATGGCCCAGTTCTCCAATAGCTTCCCGGGGGGAGTGCATGGCGAAGGCGGTAGAGGAGGGGCAAGGGGGTGGCGGAGGAGGGGGTAGAGGAGAGAGTAAAGGCGGCGGGGGGAGGAGGGGATGAAGGAGGGGATCTTTTTTTTTCTGGCGTCGGGGTAAATAAGAAACGTCTCTCGGTCATAGGAATAGACTATTCAGCGTCCCTCGGCAATCCGAACGCCAGAGATATATTTCCCGGTTTCGTTGAGGAAGTTTGTCCATGCTTTTATAGCGTAACAAAATAGGGAACTATGGTCTTTAAAAACGAAATGGACAACTGGCAAATGTACTCACTGTATCAGAGCACATCACTATGAACTTGATATTGGCGTGTGCGACACGCCATCAAAATAAAGGCGATTGTACCATTTTAATTATCAAGTAGCAAGAACAATGTGGGAAACAAACGTTCACTTTAAGCATATAAAACATTTGGCATGTGTTTGAAATCCAAAACTAGACGTGCCTTAAGTCTGTCAGGTATAGAAACTCGAATATCCCGACAGCGTTCTGGCCCCCCGCCAGGGGGGATTGTCCATCTCCAAGTCCGAGGCGGAAGGGGGGGGGGGGTTAGGGGTGCGTGGAGAGGGTTGGGAGGGTTGGGGGCAAGAAGTTCGCAAACATGTTTCAATCCGCAAGCCTTGTGGGTAACCCGGGCAGACGGTGGCGCGCGTGTTTTGCTAAAGGTATTTTGGACCTATGGTATTGTTGCCAAAACATACATTGCCGCAAACACAGCCGAGACGCAACGCGTGGATAAGAGAAGGACTGTGTCTACTACGTCACGAATATTTGCCGACATTGTAGCTTTTCTCTTTGTCCATGGTATACAAACTGAAAGTATCAAACAGGAAGTGACGCAGCATAAACGCTTTGGTCTTATGATGCTCTGATGAGATGATCAGGTCATTCACTAGCGTGACCGTGACCTCCACCGTGACCTTGGTGATGCCATGGATTCGAACGCTGATACGCACACTCTCTATTCGCCATTTAGGAAATGGTCGCCGCGCTGTTGTCGAAGGAACAAATTGTCAATCTTTCCAGGAAATCTGCCACACGTAGCGTTTAACTTGACGCCTCCTAAACAGACTAGAATGACTTACAATCATGTTATCAGACCTGCTGACCGAAGTTTGAAGAAGGCACTGAATCTTGAACAGACTGATAGTACAATAAAAGTCTGAAGATACATGATTTGATAGGGTAATGTAAGACTAAAGTCAGAATATATAGACTGAAGTCGGAAGATACTTTTATTGCGAGTAGAATAAAAGAATGAAATCTGAAGATACTCTGATTGTGCAATAACAGACGGAAGTTTGAAGCAGGCACTTCTATCTCTACGTATATCCCCCCTCCCCCCCCCCCCCTCCCGCGGTCATTCAGTCCTTAAACGAACCATTCCGCCACCAGCCAATGTGCCCGGCGGGCCCGTCATATATTGTAATAGCTCATCAGACTCGATAGTTTTTACGCTGGTTATGGGTGCCCCATTAAAGGTGTCTTAGAGCCCCGGGGTAGGTGCCGACTAAAACTGATTTTTGTTGGGGATAGGCTTTCACGAACCTTAGATAAAGCTAAAACTAAGTAATACTAGGTTAAAAACACTCCATGAATGTAAAAAGCAAGTCTTACTGAACTTCCGTGCTGCGCCATACAAGCTAATGCATTTCCTTTATCAATTGTCGGATACAAGTTTTATCTTTTAAACTACGCAGTGGACCAGAGCATGCCTTTCTTTTACCATGTGCGTTATGGCGACCCATTAGGTGCATTTCATGATCGCATATATGGCTGTTCTAAGGTTTTATGATCGCATGTATGGGTGTCTAATGCACATGCCATGAATGTAAAATGCAGTGACACCAGCCGACATGTCAACAGACACAAAGCTCACAACTCAGGCGAAGATAACATGCTTGAAGTTTCTGTTCTGAAGGAAAGAGAAGGCTGGTATTAATATGGAAAAGACATTATGTCATTTCCGTGGGAGAGACGAAATGTAGAACGGAACCATACCGATGGGGTAAGCCTGTAAGCCTCTAGCTGCACATTGTCTCCTGAGGAGTCATTATCTTCGGAGTGACGAATTATTGTCCCCAAAATGACGATTTATTTGGTTTGGAATGTTGATTCATTGTCTTTATAACGGCGAGTTATAACCTCAAAGTCGCCAATTAATGCCGTGGCCAGAAGTAGTTATGCGGCGACGAAAGGAGTGAAGAGTATATGGTTGCACTCGTCAGGTGGCGCTGCTGTCCCGAGCTATATTCCCTGGCCGTTATACAACACGGTGCAGTAATGTCAAGTGGCCAGGGGACCAGTTGACTGAGTACTGCGCAGAACCACCACAGGAAAGGATTCTGCGTTGTTACCTCATTAACTATATGCGTACTTTCTCCAAAAAGCAATACAGGAATTTTTTTCCAGACAGATAAATAATTAAAATTCTGTTTTCACGACTTGGGGCACAAACCTACGTTTTGCCACGTATTACAATAGTCTGGGGTGAAGACTTGTAGAAAAGAGGTAAAAATCCTCTGGATACCCCCCCCCCCGCCCCTCCGCCCCGACCCCCCCCCCCCCCTAGCCGTTCCCCGTCACGAAGCCCCTAATGGTGGTATCCAGTTCATACATGAGGACCAGGATCCCCCCCCCTTTCCCTACCACGAAGCCGTCATTGGTGGTATCCAGTTCATACATGCGGACCAGGGTCCCCCCCCCCCCACCCTTCCCCACCACGAAGCCCCCAATGGTGGTATCCAGTTTATACATGAGGACCAGGGTCCCCCCCTTCCCCACCACGAGGCCCCCAATGGTGGTATCCAGTTCACACTTGAGGACCAGGGTCCCCCCCCCCCTTCTCCACCACGAAGCCCCCAATGGTGGTATCCAGTGCATACATGAGGGCCAGGGTCCCCCCCCCCCTTCCCACCACGAAGCCCCCAATGGTGGTATCCAGTTCATACATGAGGGCCAGGGTCCCCCCCCCCCTTCCCCACCACGAAGCCCCCAATGATGGTATCCAGTGCATACATGAGGGCCAGGGTCCCCCCCCCTTCCCACCACGAAGCCCCCAATGGTGGTATCCAGTTCATACATGAGGGTCAGGGTCCCCCCCTTCCCACCGCGAAGCCCCCAATGGTGGTATCCGGTTCATACATGAGAGGACAGGGTCCCCCCCCCCTTCCCACCACAAAGCACCCAATGGTGGTATCCAGTTCATACATGAGGGCCAAAGTCCCCCCCCCCCCCCTTCCCACCACAAAGCACCCAATGGTGGTATCCAGTTCATACATGAGGGCCAGGGTCCCCCCCCACCCTTCCCCACCACAAAGCACCCAATGGTGGTATCCAGTTCATACATGAGGGCCAAAGTCCCCCCCCCCCCCTTCCCACCACAAAGCACCCAATGGTGGTATCCAGTTCATACATGAGGGCCAGAGGGTCCCCCCCCACCCTTCCCCACCACAAAGCACCCAATGGTGGTATCCAGTTCATACATGAGGGCCAAAGGTCCCCCCCCCCCTTCCCGACCACAAAGCCCCCAATGGTGGTATCCAGTTCATACATGAGGACCAGGGTCCCCCCCTTCCCCACCACGAGGCCCCCAATGGTGGTATCCAGTTCACACTTGAGGACCAGGGTCCCCCCCCCCTTCTCCACCACGAAGCCCCCAATGGTGGTATCCAGTGCATACATGAGGGCCAGGGTCCCCCCCCCCCCCCTTCCCACCACGAAGCCCCCAATGGTGGTATCCAGTTCATACATGAGGGCCAGGGTCCCCCCCCCCCCTTCCCCACCACGAAGCCCCCAATGATGGTATCCAGTGCATACATGAGGGCCAGGGTCCCCCCCCCCTTCCCACCACGAAGCCCCCAATGGTGGTATCCAGTTCATACATGAGGGTCAGGGTCCCCCCCTTCCCACCGCGAAGCCCCCAATGGTGGTATCCGGTTCATACATGAGAGGACAGGGTCCCCCCCCCCCCTTCCCACCACAAAGCACCCAATGGTGGTATCCAGTTCATACATGAGGGCCAAAGTCCCCCCCCCCCCTTCCCACCACAAAGCACCCAATGGTGGTATCCAGTTCATACATGAGGGCCAGGGTCCCCCCCCCACCCTTCCCCACCACAAAGCACCCAATGGTGGTATCCCAGTTCATACATGAGGGCCAAAGTCCCCCCCCCCTTCCCACCACAAAGCACCCAATGGTGGTATCCAGTTCATACATGAGGGCCAGGGTCCCCCCCCACCCTTCCCCACCACAAAGCACCCAATGGTGGTATCCAGTTCATACATGAGGGCCAAAGTCCCCCCCCCCTTCCCGACCACAAAGCCTCCAATGGTGGTATCCAGTTCATACATGAGGACCAGGGTCCCCCCCCCTTCCCACCGCGAAGCCCCCAATGGTGGTATCCAGTTCATACATGAGGGCCAAAGTCCCCCCCCCCCTTCCCGACCACAAAGCACCCAATGGTGGTATCCAGTTCATACATGAGGACCAGGGTGCCCCCTCCCTTCCCCACCACAAAGCCCCCAATGGTGGTATCCAGTGCATACATGAGGACCAGGGTCCCCCCCCCTTCCTCACCACGAAGCCTCCAATGGTGGTATCCAGTTCATACATGAGGACCAGGGCCCCTCCCCCTCTTCCCCACCACGAAGCCCCCAATGGTGGTATCCAGTTCATCCATGAGAGGACAGGGTCCGCCCCCACCTTCCCCACCACGAAGCCCCAAATGGTGGTATCCAGTTCATACATGAGGGCCAGGGTGCCCTCCCCCCACCCTTCTCCACCACGAAGCCCCCAATGGTGGTATCCAGTTCATACATGAGGACCAGGGTCCCCCCCCCCTTCTCCACCGCGAAGCCCCCAATGGTGGTATCCAGTTCATACATGAGGACCAGGGTCCCCCCCCCACCTTCACCACCACGAAGCCCCCAATGGTGGTATCCAGTTCATACATGAGGGCCAGGGTCCCCCCCCCTTCCCCACCACGAAGCCCCCAATGGTGGTATCCAGTTCATACATGAGAGGACAGGGTCCGCCCCACCCTTCCCCACCACAAAGCCCCCAATGGTGGTATCCAGTTCATACATGAGGGCCAGGGTCCCCCCCCCCTTCCCGACCACGAAGCCCTCAATGGTGGTATCCAGTTCATACATGAGGACCAGGGTCCCCCCCCCCCTTCCCCCACCACGAAGCCCCCAATGGTGGTATCCAGTTCATACATGAGAGGACAGGGTCCGCCCCACCCTTCCCCACCACAAAGCCCCCAATGGTGGTATCCAGTTCATACATGAGGGCCAGGGTCCCCCCCCCCTTCCCGACCACGAAGCCCTCAATGGTGGTATCCAGTTCATACATGAGGACCAGGGTCCCCCCCCCCTTCCCCACCACGAAGCCCCCAATGGTGGTATCCAGTTCATCCATGAGAGGACAGGGGTCCCGCCCCACCTTCCCCACCACGAAGCCCCAATGATGGTATCCAGTTCATACATGAGGGCCAGGGTCCCCCCCCCCGTTCCCCGCCACGACGCCGCCACTGGCGGTATCCAGTTCACACTTGAGGACCAGGGTCCCCCCCCACCCTTCCCCACCACGAAGCCCCCAATGGTGGTATCCAGTTTATACATGAGGACCAGGGTCCCCCCCATTCCCCACCACGAAGCCCCCAATGGTGGTATCCAGTTCATACATGAGGACCAGGTTTCCCCCCCTCCCCTTCCCCACCACGAAGCCCCCAATGGTGGTATCCACTTCATACATGAGGACCAGGGTCCGCCCCCACCCTTCCCCACCACGAAGCCCCCAATGGTGGTATCCAGTTTATACATGAGGACCAGGGGTCCCCCCCTTCCCCACCACGAAGCCCCCAATGGTGGTATCCAGTTCATACATGAGGACCAGGGTCCCCCCCCCTCCTTCCCCACCACGAAGCCTCCAATGGTGGCATCCAGTTCATACATGAGGGCCAGGGTCCCCCCCCCCTTCCCACCACGAAGCCCCCAATGGTGGTATCCAGTTCATACATGAGGGCCAGGGTCCCCCCCCCCCTTCTCCACCACGAAGCCCCCAATGGTGGTACCCAGTTCATACACGAGGGCCAGGGTCCCCCCCCCCTTCCCCACCACGAAGCCCCCAATGATGGTATCCAGTTCATACATGAGGACCAGGGTCCCCCCCCCCTTCTCCACCGCGAAGCCCCCAATGGTGGTATCCAGTTCATACATGAGAGGACAGGGTCCGCCCTACCCTTCCCCACCACGAAGCCCCCAATGGTGGTATCCAGTTTATACATGAGGACCAGGGTCCCCCCCCTTCCCCACCACGAAGCCCCCAATGGTGGTATCCAGTTCATACATGAGGACCAGGGTCCCCCCCCGCTTCTTTACCACGAAGCCCCCAATGGTGGTATCCAGTTCATACATGAGGACCAGGGTCCCCCCCCCTTCCCCACCACGAAGCCCCCAATGGTGGTATCCAGTTCATACATGAGGACCAGGGTCCCCCCCCCCCCTTCCCCACCACGAAGCCCCCAATGGTGGTATCCAGTTCATACATGAGGGCCAGGGTCCCCCCCCCCCTTCACCACCGCGAAGCCCCCAATGGTGGTATCCAGTTCATACATAAGGGCCAGGGTCCCCCCCTTCCCACCGCGAAGCCCCCAATGGTGGTATCCAGTTCATACATAAGGGCCAGGGTCCCCCCCTTCCCACCACGAAGCCCCCAATGGTGGTATCCAGTTCATACATGAGGACCAGGGTCCCCCCTCCTTCCCCACCACGAAGCCCCCAATGGTGGTATCCAGTTCATACATGAGGACCAGGGTCCCCCCCCCTTCACCACCGCGAAGCCCCCAATGGTGGTATCCAGTTCATACATAAGGGCCAGGGTCCCCCCTTCCCACCGCGAAGCCCCCAATGGTGGTATCCAGTTCATACATGAGGACCAGGGTCCCCCCCTTTCCCACCACGAAGCCCCCAATGGTGGTATCCAGTTCATACATGAAGACCAGGGTCCCCCCCCCTTCCCCGCCACGAAGCCCCCAATAGTGGTATCCAGTTCATACATGAGGACCAGGGTCCCCCCCCCCTTCACCACCGCGAAGCCCCCAATGGTGGTATCCAGTTCATACATAAGGGCCAGGGTCCCCCCCTTCCCACCACGAAGCCCCCAATGGTGGTATCCAGTTCATACATGAGGACCAGGGTCCCCCCCCCCCCTTCACCACCGCGAAGCCCCCAATGGTGGTATCCAGTTCATACATGAAGACCAGGGTCCCCCCCCCTTCCCCACCACGAAGCCCCCAATGGTGGTATCCAGTTCATACATGAGGACCAGGGTCCCCCCCCCTTCACCACCGCGAAGCCCCCAATGGTGGTATCCAGTTTATACATGAGGGCCAGGGTCCCCCCCTCCTTCCCCACCACGAAGCCCCCAATGGTGGTATCCAGTTTATACATGAGGACCAGGGTCCCCCCCCCCTTCACCACCGCGAAGCCCCCAATGGTGGTATCCAGTTTATACATGAGGGCCAGGGTCCCCCCCTCCTTCCCCACCACGAAGCCCCCAATGGTGGTATCCAGTTCATACATGAAGACCAGGGTCCCCCCCCCTTCTCCACCGCGAAGCCCCCAATGGTGGTATCCAGTTCATACATGAGGACCAGGGTCCCCCCCCCCTTCCCCGCCACGAAGCCCCCAATGGTGGTATCCAGTTCATACATGAGGACCAGGGTCCCCCCCCCTTCTCCACCGCGAAGCCCCCAATGGTGGTATCCAGTTCATACATGAGGACCAGGGTCCCCCCCCCCCTTCTCCACCACGAAGCCCCCAATGGTGGTATCCAGTTAATACATGAGGGCCAGGGTCCCCCCCCCGTTCCCCGCCACGAAGCCGCCACTGGCGGTATCCAGTTCACACTTGAGGACCAGGGTCCCCCCCCCACCCTTCCCCACCACGAAGCCCCCAATGGTGGTGTCCAGTTCATACATGAGGGCCAGGGTCCCCCCCCCCTTCCCCACCACGAAGCCCCCAATGATGGTATCCAGTTCATACATGAGGGCCAGGGTCCCCCCCCCCGTTCCCCGCCACGAAGCCGCCACTGGCGGTATCCAGTTCACACTTGAGGACCAGGGTCCCCCCCCCCACCCTTCCCCACCACGAAGCCCCCAATGATGGTATCCAGTTCATACATGAGGGCCAGGGTCCCCCCCCCTTCCCCACCACGAAGCCCCCAATGATGGTATCCAGTTCATACATGAGGGCCAGGGTCCCCCCCCCCGTTCCCCGCCACGAAGCCGCCACTGGCGGTATCCAGTTCACACTTGAGGACCAGGGTCCCCCCCCCACCCTTCCCCACCACGAAGCCCCCAATGGTGGTATCCAGTTCATACATGAGGACCAGGGTCCCCCCCACCCTTACCCACCACGAAGCCCCCAATGGTGGTATCCAGTTCATACATGAGGACCAGGGTCCCCCCCCCCTTCCCCACCACGAAGCCCCCAATGGTGGTATCCAGTTCATACATGAGGACCAGGGTCCCCCCCCCCCTTCCCCACCACGAAGCCCCCAATGTTGGTATCCAGTTCACACTTGAGGACCAGGGTCCCCCCCCTTCCCCACCACGAAGCCCCCAATGGTGGTATCCAGTTTATACATGAGGACCAGGGTCCCCCCCCCCTTCCCCACCACGAAGCCCCCAATGGTGGTATCCAGTTCATACATAAGGACCAGGGTCCCCCCCTTCCCCACCACGAAGCCCCCAATGATGGTATCCAGTTCATACATGAGGGCCAGGGTCACCCCCTTCCCACCACGAAGCCCCCAATGGTGGTATCCAGTTCATACATGAGGGCCAGGGTCACCCCCTTCCCACCGCGAAGCCCCCAATGGTGGTATCCAGTTCATACATGAGGACCAGGGTCCCCCCCCTTCCCCACCACGAAGCCCCCAATGGTGGTATCCAGTTCATACATGAGGACCAGGGCCCCCCCCCCCTTCCCCACCACGAAGCCCCCAATGGTGGTATCCATTTCATACATGAGGACCAGGGCCCCCCCCCTCCTTCCCCACCACGAAGCCCCCAATGGTGGTATCCAGTTCATACATGAGGACCAGGGCCCCCCCCCCCCCTTCCCCACCACGAAGCCCCCAATGGTGGTATCCATTTCATACATGAGGACCAGGGCCCCCCCCCCCTTCCCCACCACGAAGCCCCCAATGGTGGTATCCAGTTCATACATGAGGACCAGGGCCCCCCCCCCCTCCTTCCCCACCACGAAGCCCCCAATGGTGGTATCCAGTTAATACATGAGGACCAGGGCCCCCCCCCTCCTTCCCCACCACGAAGCCCCCAATGGTGGTATCCAGTTCATACATGAGGGCCAGGGTCCCCCCCCACCCCTTCCCCACCACGAAGCCTCCAATGGTGGCATCCAGTTCATACATGAGGGCCAGGGTCACCCCCTTCCCACCACGAAGCCCCCAATGGTGGTATCCAGTTCATACATGAGGGCCAGGGTCACCCCCTTCCCACCGCGAAGCCCCCAATGGTGGTATCCAGTTCATCCATGAGGACCAGGGTCCCCCCCCCTTCCCACCACGAAGCCCCCAATGGTGGTATCCTGTTCATACATGGTGACCAGGGTGCCCCCCCCCCCCCTTCCCCACCACGAAGCCCCCAATGGTGGTATCCAGTTCATACACGAGTACCAGGGTCCCCCCTCTTCCCCACCACGAAGCCCCCAATGGTGGTATCCAGTTCATACATGAGGGCCAGGGTCCCCCCCCCGTTCCCCGCCACGAAGCCGCCACTGGCTGTATCCAGTTCATACTTGAGGGCCTGGGGGGTCCCCCCCCCTTCCCCACCACGAAACCCCTACTGGTGGTATTCAGTTGATACTTGAGGACTAGGGTGGTCCCCTCCCCCCCACTTCTCCACAACGAAGCCGCCACAGGTGGTATCCTGTTCATACATGGTGACCAGGGTGCCCCCCCCCCCCACCTTCGCCAGCACGAAGCCCCCAATGGTGGTATCCAGTTCATACTTGAGGACCAGGGTGGACCCCCCCCCCCTTCTCCACCACGAAGCCGCCACAGGTGGTATCCTGTTCATACATGGTGACTAGGGTGTCCCCCTCACCCCCTTCCCCGCCAAGAAGGTTCAAACTTGGGGATCTCATGTACATCTTTCGTTTTGCCGACTGGTGGGACGAGAAAACATGCATTTGGAAGGCTGCATGGTGAAGCACGAGTGACTCCTGAAGAGGCTCTTCAAGACCCGGATATATAGGACACAAAGAAAACGAATAAATTGTTTTTTACAGTGACACAGTATGCATTACATAACAACAATACAGGACAGTAAAAAAGGCATACCCAGCCCTACTGGGCTTCTACGTCACTTTGAGAATATTAGTTTATACATGGTTATGTGTTACAATACAATGGGAATATAATACTGGCTTTCAATAACATTAACTGTAACATTTTGCAACTAAAACATTCGATTACACATTTGCTACGAAATTATGTCATATCATAGCATAAAATAAATGTTAAACAGAAACTAATTTACAGAACATCAAAGCATCTTATTAGACATAATATGTTCAGATTTACCTGCAATTCCATAGTTGTGAAACGAGACAAGTTAGCATGAGTTATGTACAGCTACGACAGCTATACACAGCAAAAGCTCAGTTATTTATGCATGAATTGATTCAGAATTGGAATTTTTAGTTTTTACAAATAATAATTTTCCACGATATATTAAATATTGTACAATACTGTTATTGACTTAAAAGGCTTGGGGCCATTTTGCGACACTGAAGCAATGGATTGCCCAACGCACAATGAATGGCATCAGTTTCGACCTTCGTAAAGGTCACTGAAGCCATATCAAAGGTAAAATGGTGTTTTACTTGCTACGACTGAATTTAATTTTCTCTATTTAGGATCAGGCGCACATAATGTTTGCCTAAGTAAATAACTTCATTTACATATGTAAATGAGATGATCATGTCACATCCGTCTTCTTCGTCGCTGTCACCCGAATCTCCACCCCTCTCGCTTGCCCGGAACCCAAAGATGGGAGCTCAAATGTCTCCCTGCGAGGTAAACTGTCAATACAACTAGCCGCCTGAGTCGAAGGGCCGGCAATTTACTTGTCGGGAGCCTTCAGAACGCACGGTAACCTTCGAGATTTGTACCAAACCGCCACATTGTTATGAGAAAAAAAAGAAAGAAAAAAAAAGCTTAGCCTTCGGGGTGGAAGAAAGGATGAGTGTCGTAGCCTGTCCTTGTGGACTATATAGGTCCTGTGGGGAAGGAGAACGGACGGCTTTAATGTACTGGTGGGGGTCATTTAAAGGATCGGTAACAGGTCGATGTGGGGACGGCCCTCGACAAGGGTGATACTGTTTACACCTTGTTTACGGTTACACCCATGGGGTCGCCAAAAATGTTGGATAAATTGGGCCAGGTAGCTGGCCTAAGGTTAATAGATGACAGCTCTATGTTAAATGTTAAAGGCGTTGTTAGGGGCCGTTGGTAGGGATGGGGACGCACCGGGGTGGGAGGGGGGAGGGGGGATGTAGGCGGCTTGTGTGTGTGGGGGGGGGGGGGCGGGGGGTCATGGGCTTGCTTAGGCTAAAATTGCGCAGCAATAATATTTTTCAATATACGCTCCTATACGTGAATAATACACAGAAAAGGGGTATACACAAGGGGTTGGGGGTGTTAGTTAATGGGTAGGGTGGGGGAGTTAGTTATGTAAGGGGTGGGGTGGAGGTGTTAGTTATGTAAGGGGTGGGGTGGGGGGTGTTATGCAAGGGGTGGAGTGGCGTATGGGTTATGGAAGGGAGGTAGGTGTGTGTTGCGAACGGGGAGGGGGGGGCGGGTGTGTGCTTTATGGAAGGTGGTGTGTGTGTTGTGAAGGGGGGGGGGGGGTGTGCTATGGAAGGGGAATGGTGCAGGGCCAGGGGTAGCCTTAGGGTTGTGATGTCTAGCAGTATATGGACAACGGAGACGCTTAACGTTCCCGAGGGTTGTGGACTCCTCTTTTTCACCCCTCGCTTTGCCTCGACGGTTAAGGATGTCAACCAAACATACTAACTAAAATATACCGCCCGATAGAAATATTACCCAGCAAGCATTGCGGTTTGGCATCCGTCCCAAAGGGGCCTAAACGCATTCCTCCAGTGAGGCCCTCCCCAGTTGACCCATTGTCAATTCACCAGGCCCTGGATGCCGCCCTTGGTTCTCGACACACCCACCCCCTCCGCTCCCTCACCCTCAGCCGTCCCTCACCCTCCTCGCCTCTGACCCTCCCGCCCAGACCCCGGGCTCTGCCTGCAAACCTCGACTTCCGGGGACAAACAAACAGTGCTCCACTGTTGCGTATCCATCTCCTGCCTTCAGATTTGACTGATGGAATCCCTTTTTATTAAAAGCAAGCGGGAGCAAGCCGAATGCGCATGCGCAGTAAAGTTTGCGTCCCCCGTTTTTTCGGGTGCCCGCGCTTTTCACGCTAAGATGTCCGTGGAGATGCGCAGTTTCCTGTTAACACGGGGCCATCACTGTTTTATATTGTATTTTTGGCGTTTTCGCTTGTGACGATGTGTGGCGTAAACAGTTCCCTGGAATGCTCTCACGGGCAATAATGAACCAGGGTCTACATTGTTGACCAACAGCTCCCAATGCCCAACAAACACTGAGAAGAGGATATGGGGGCAAAACATAACCCTTAAAATCAAATTTAAATGGATTTGCATGACTTTGCTTGAGCAGGTGCCACATGTTTTTTTTCTTGTTAATTTTCTAAATTCATGTCAAGCCATGCAGGGTCCAGATATCTGTTGACAGTTTCGCCTTTTTCCGGGTACAGTCACCAGATTAAACAAACACGCTTCAACTAGCGTGTGGCCTACTGCAGTGTCTTTGTCCCTGGCGAAACCAAATATTAGTCATCTTGCTTTTTATGACATTCATGAAGTGGTAGAGACGCATACCTGTCAGCATCTAATCCCCAAGGGGCCAAGTTAGAAGTCAGAGCGAGGGTTGACACGAGCAATGTCAGACGTTAAACTGTAGTTAAACATAACACCTGTGTTCACCCTTTGACAGATATAAACAACTGACATATACAGCGCATATGTTCCTGACACCAGGGACCATTGGTTCCTGGGCCGTGGATTCTTGTTATCCAAGCTCCATTCTTAAAGATTGCAATCGCTTCTAATGCTGACAGCGAGAAATATAATAGGAAAATATTTTGTCATTCCCCCCAAACCTCCACCCATACCTACCACTAATCGCTATCGGTTGCTTACTTTATATGCAGACTAAGCTGCGCATCAAAAGGTCAAGGGGTCGAACCCCCGGGATCTGTATGTGGAGCAAGGATCACTCGACCCCATTTCATTGTCACGGGAGATTTATTCCCCCAATTAGTCAGCCTTCATGTACATAAAAGTGGCCTGAACACCCCAGCCCCCCCCCCCCCTGGAATCATCGCTGTCCCAGGGTAAGGCAGCACACTGCAGGATACGCCGGCGAAGCAAGCAATCCTATTTGTAACTGTGTTGACAATAGTATGAAGGCTGCTACTCGAGATTTGCTGATGGCACTGTGGCATGGCTTGATGGTATGCTTACTTTGCTCACCTGGGTTGGGTTTATTGGCAACGGCTAGCTGGCCGATTCATGGGGTGTCCTCACCCCGCCTTTCTGTGTGTGAAGGGCAGTTCTTTTTCTCCAAATCGTACTTATATGTATGTGGGCCCACCCCCTCTCCCACATTCAGGGTGTGCCGGTTTTTTTATAGCTTAGATTGTCGTAACTGGAACAATTGCAATACACGGTGTATGAAACAGACTCTAATACCGGGATTGGGGCCTGCACCCTAGGAATAGCTGAACTTTAGTTTTTAAAAGTTTAAAACTGAATGTTATCATCGGCGTGGAAGAAAACAAATAATCTTAATCAGGCATTAAGAATCGGAAGATAACGCATATACTTTTCGCTATTAAAGTAAGGAACAGTTAGAAATTTAAGTAATTACGAATTTGTAGCATAGTTAAGCGTAGGATCTGTTCCTTTAGACATTCAAACGCACAGTTAAATTACTATAAAGGTATGGGTTCATCGACAAAACTTTCAATTGGACGTTATAAATGACGGCCTTGTTTAAATTGAAATATTTACCTCACTTTTCACTTTCTTTACATTGCGCCTTCGACGATGTAAATTAACATTTGCATAACCATGCATACAGTGATGCGTCCCCGCCACAGCCACCGCCACCGCCACCGCCACCACTATTACCTGTGTCTGAATACCGAAAGCAAGCGAATCCGATAAATCAAACATTGAGTCGTGACCGGCCAAAAAGAGGGACATCAAGGAGGCCGGACTGGATCGCAGTGCCCCCCCCCCTTTCCCAACAAACCTCTGCGTCCCGTGGGTTCTTGAGGCTCGCCCTGACGGCTAGGGCTTCACACCTGCCTGGGTATCAGTGTGAACAGGCCTGACAGCCCCTGAATAGAAGTTCGCGGGGGCGAAATGACATGGCCCGGCCAATAATGACGTCATCTAAAGGAATTATGTAAGATTTGAGCGCGCTCGGTGTATATTCAGCTTTAAGCAAGAAACTGTCCCATTTTTTTACCCGATTTAACCGCATGCCTGTTTTATCGCTCGCCGTCAGCTTACGTCATCCGTCGGTTGGCTGGTCTGCATGTATGTATATCTGTAAGAACGGCGTTTCATAGAGCGGTTATAACTCTCTCTCATCACTTGTTGAAACCCCCCACCCCCAACTCTGTTCAACTCTCAGCTCCCCGTCCCGATCCTCATGTGTTGGAGAACACGCACCCCCCCTCCCCGTCCCCCTCCCCCTCCAGTCATCTCCTGGTCCCTATGTACCCATGCCTCCCACAGACACCTTCCAGTGTCCGCCCTTGGACAGCGTGAAGACGTGGTGGCTGTGTGGACACGACGCTTACAGACTTCTCTGTCACACTTCTCACGTCCTCTCCCAGCAGCCCGGCAGACACCATCGGCTACTTCCGCCTTGTGTCTGTCTGGCCTAAGATTTTGTATGAGGCTGCTGGAGGCTGAGGACTATAAACGAGTCCGTCGGACGTAACCCATGCTCCCCTAGTCATGCACCGATATCACCGCTTCCTGAATGAATTTTTCATAAGCGTACATTGTATGCATACAGACGCTACATACCGTTCAAATTAGCATACAATGTATAGTCGGCACATCTGGGCGTTACCCATAAACATGCGTTCAAATGTGACGGATCTGCGAAACTAAAATATGCAATATGACGCTTGGTTATATACAAATACTAAACATTATACTAGTTCGTTTCTTGTCCATTGCCTAAAACCAATATCAATTCCATGGTCTCATGCAAGCTACGTTCGTACCAATAAAAAAATGATACTTGTTATAATTAGCCGTGATAACAAAGAAAGTAAATTAACAACTGGAGATAAGGTACTAAGGCATTATATGCAGTCGGCAGACTGTTGCTTAGTTACCAGCATATACAACACATCCTTGCCCGAGATGACGCTTAACAGCTTAATCTGACGTATCAAACTGCTTCATCGACCTATATATGATTAGATACACATTTGATGTTCTGTTGTTTCTAGCTCTCTGTCACGTGGCGACGCAGCAACAGCACCCGGATGACCCATGTCTCCCTACCAACCATATGATCCTTGACGACGGTAGACGCAGCGTCACGTTTGTCCCTGGTCCCACAGACTCCCTCATCTGCGATATCTACAATATCGTCAACGGTAAGGCAAAAAGTATGATAATCATTACAGATGGTACTGTATGATGGTATTGGTTAAGGGTGTGTGATACACTTTTGTGGGTTTTTTTGGTTGTTCTCCATGATTTCTATCATTTTAACATTTGAGCTCAGCATAAAACGTCTTCAAATGGTGTAAAATTATAAAATATCTAGGGAAAAAAGCATATTTATCATCCTTAAGCAAACATTACTTTCGTGATTGATTGCGAGGTTCTGACTGTCTATTAACACACAATATGATCATATTGTCCCGTCTCCTCCACACCAAACAGTAGAGCGGAAACCACATTTCAAAACCTAGGTGGGAAGGTTCCGAACTTGGCCACAATCATGGCATGCATGTCTACGCCAAATCATATTTTTACTGGATATTCTTACATATATTGTAAATATCTCTCACTACATAACTATATACCGCGTTGAGCCCAGCCCTAATTCAAACATGATGGCGGCCGTTGGAATGTTCCCTCGAGCCCGGATGTGTTTTGCGCGTGTCTCACATAGCTGAGGATGTTATTTATTTGAATGCTGCGCGTGGTATGGGATTGGGGGTAGGCATCACCCTGGCGTCGTGCCCCGTGGATAGAGACTTGATCCAGTGTTGGTTTTGTCTGTGTGTCCCGTCCAAGGTTACGTCAACACACACGAGGACAGGAGTGTCCCGCACCACGTGGCCTGGAGAGAGGGGGGGGGGGGGTAGGAGCGGAGGCGAGATGCTGGGGATTGGGGGGGGGGGGGGCATACGCGGGGGATGGGGGTGTGGTGGGGTGCTGGGGGACAGCATGGTGTTTGCCGGATGGTTGTCGATGTCAATTTGAAATTCAATGGACCTGATGAAACATACGTTTCTGGTCACTCTGATTTGGTTAGATACATAAGATTGTATGGTGTTTAGGGGAGGGAGCAACCCCACGAATCACCTCCACGCCCAATCCTCAATGCCCCCTCTCGCTCGTGGGTTCTCGAGTGGTCATATATGATCATATCGGCGTTATTGCGGCTACAAAAACCGAGAAACGAGGGCCGGAATTGGGGTGTACGTGTGCGTAGGTGTGTGCGTATGTGTGTGCGTGTGTGGGGCGGGGGGAGAGGGGGGTGATCGGATGGACTTTGTATCAGACTATAACTTCAAGTATATGGTATTAAACATTCTAATGGTTGTACATGAAAAACGACGACATAACGGTGTTCAGTGGTAGTCGTTAAGGGCGTGGCGTCGTTAAGGGCGTGGCGTCGTTAAGGGCCCATATGATACATGTTACACTAAACCAGGGGCTCGATTCACCAGGCATCACGAACTCGTATCATTACCTAAAATATTGATATAAAAAGACATCATACAATCACAAGACAGAGACAATGCATCACTGAAATATCACCGGACAGTGAGACAAAAATCACAAAAAAGTGTATGCTAAATTAACGATTTTCCAAAGCCTACGAGCAGCGAATATAAGGGTTACAGAGCCAATATTAGTTCTCAACCGCCACCAAAAAGCAACTTGTTTCCAGCCAACACAAATAATGATTGAAATGTATTTCCAATTGAACACAAGTTACAACATTTTCATCTGTTTAAAATTCAACTTCTTTTCTCTTCGGCGGGCAATTCGTTTTGTATTAAAATATAGTAAAGTTTATGATTTGATTTCACTGAAATGTGAACATTTAACACACATACATACTACACCCAGCTAACCACGCTTATAGATAATGTCTCAACCCTATCCTTGCGTTACATGGATGCTTTATATTACATGATGGCTGACATTTCCAGGTCGTTCCAAATGTTTTGCTCCAATGTTACATCGCATAATATATGAAGGATGTCAGGAATCACACCGCATATTGAACACCGATTTGAGTCACAAATTTGAAATAAAGTAACAATGCAAGCCTTGTACAATGTACGCCTACCAACGAAATACATTATGGATGACTGATATATATATATATATGTCCTACTTGTCCACACAGGCGAGTGGTACCGGTTCAAAAGCAAGGTGGGAGGCAAGATGCCAGAGCACTGCGTCGACACGTTCCACTGCGGCACCCAGGCTCCAGTCTGGATGAACGGCCATCACCCCGTAGGTCAGTCCGCCACGTCACCCCATTGTCTTAACCTATGTATGTCCAGTCTGGATGAACGGCCACCACCCCGTAGGTTAGTCCGCCACGTCACCCCATTGTCTTAACCTATGTATTTCCAGTCTGGATGAACGGCCATCACCCCGTAGATTAGTCCGCCACGTCACCCCATTGTCGTAACCTATGTATGTCCAGTCTGGATGAACGGCTACCACCCCGTAGGTCAGTCCGCCACATCACCCCATTGTCTTAACCTATGTATGTCCAGTCTGGATGTACGGCCACCACCCCGTAGGTTAGTCCGCCACGTCACCCCATTGTCGTAACCTATGTATGTCCAGTCTGGATGAACGGCCATCACCCCGTAGGTCAGTCCGCCACGTCACCCCATTGTCTTAACCTCTGTATGTCCAGTCTGGATGAACGGCCATCACCCCGTAGGTCAGTCCGCCACGTCACCCCATTGTCTTAACCTATGTATGTCCAGTCTGGATGTACGGCCACCACCCCGTAGGTTAGTCCGCCACGTCACCCCATTGTCGTAACCTATGTATGTCCAGTCTGGATGTACGGCCACCACCCCGTAGGTCAGTCCGCCACCTCACCCCATTGTCTTAACCTATGTATGGCCAGTCTGGATGAACGGCCATCACCCCGTAGGTCAGTCCGCCACGTCACCCCATTGTCTTAACCTATGTATGTCCCGTCTGGATGAACGGCCACCACCCCGTAGGTCAGTCCGCCATCTCACCCCATTGTCTTAACCTATGTATGGCCAGTCTGGATGAACGGCCATCACCCCGTAGGTCAGTCCGCCACGTCACCCCATTGTCTTAACCTATGTATGACCAGTCTGGATGTACGGCCACCACCCCGTAGGTCAGTCCGCCACCTCACCCCATTGTCTTAACCTATGTATGTCCAGTCTGGATGTAGGGCCACCACCCCGTAGGTCAGTCCGCCACCTCACCCCATTGTCTTAACCTATGTATGACCAGTCTGGATGAACGGCCATCACCCCATAGGTCAGTCCGCCACCTCACCCCATTGTCTTAACCTATGTATGACCAGTCTGGATGAACGGCCATCACCCCGTAGGTCAGTCCGCCACATCACCCCATTGTCTTAACCTATGTATGACCAGTCTGGATGAACGGCCATCACCCCGTAGGTCAGTCCGCCACGTCACCCCATTGTCTTAACCTATGTATGTCCAGTCTGGATGCACGGCCACCACCCCGTAGGTCAGTCCGCCACCTCACCCCATTGTCTTAACCTATGTATGTCCAGTCTGGATGTACGGCCACCACCCCGTAGGTCAGTCCGCCACGTCACTCCATTGTCTTAACCTATGTATGTCCAGTCTGGATAAACGACCATCACCCCGTAGATCAGTCCGCCACGTCAACCCATTGTCTTAACCTATGTATGTCCAGTCTGGATGAACGGCCATCACCCCGTAGGTCAGTCCCTCACGTCACCCCATTGCCTTAACCTCTGTTTGTCCAGTCTGGATGAACGGCCACCACCCCGTAGGTCAGTCCGCCACGTCACCCCATTGCCTTAACCTCTGTATGTCCAGTCTGGATGAACGGCCATCACCCCGTAGGTCAGTCCGCCACGTCACCCCATTGCCTTAACCTCTGTATGTCCAGTTTATTTCATTTGTGTCACTGAAATAGCTTGGAGCCCATGGAGCGTGAGGCCGGGATATCACAGTTTAGACCATAATGTTTGGGATGCTAGGTGGCATTAGGGAAAGCTCTTGCATATTTCCTTGGCCCATTGTCCTATATTAGGTCGCCGCGTTATATAAATACACATGTAAGAATTATGTGTAAGTGCATATAACAACCTAAATTTAACTATTTGGTGCATAAAGCTGACAACGTTGTTTTGTTCTGTCACAGAAACGGGTGTCATGGTAACCAGGCAAGCGTGTGCTAACTTCGGTTACCCTGACGACTGCTGCACGTGGAAAGCGGATATTGAGGTTATGCGTTGCTATGACTACAGCCTTGGAGAGGACTACTTCGTATACAGACTTCCATTTCCGCCCGGCTGCAATATTGGCTTCTGTGCAGGTGAAATAGTGAAACAAATGATGCTCATTATTCTCAGCAACATGTTATTCGCAGTACTAGCATGATACAGCTTCACATCTTTCTTTTGACGTTGATGGTTTTACTTATAATATTATCTATCACATACAATTTAAACAGATTGGCAGCCTATTTTTTCCCTAAAGTAGGCTGTATTGCCCGTATTTCCGGCTGAGTTGAGAAATATAAACGCGCGAAGGTAAACTTTGTATTATATCTCAACGCCCCTGGAACCTAGGTTGCTTTTTTGGGTCGCTTACCCAGGTGAGCGATGATAAATGGTTTTAACGACCTATATGTTCTGAACATAGGGTGCGCTTTTCGTTGTTGGCGACCTCCTGGGTCAGATCTGTGGGTGCCCGGTGGGTGCTGTCAGCAGCACGGTGGACCGTGGAGGTTATGTGTGGTCAAGTAGTGTAGGTGGAGCCCAAACTAGTAGGACGCAGCTGGCCTGGTGAATGACCATCCCCACCACAATGCGTTGAATACCCACCTCACCGCGATCATTTAAACTGCTCTTAACCAGGCCGCGCCTCGCCCCCGACACACAAACTCTCGTCCCTTACAAGCTGACGAGTGGCGCAGGACAGGATTTGTTGTTACCCACTGGTGTCTGAACCTATACCTATATACCTTGGGTCAGCCCTTCACGGCACTCTGTCACACTCAAGCAGCTGAGATGACCCGGCCTTCAGGTTTTGGCCCAGGTAGCTGACCGTGAAATCGGTATCAAAGAATATCTCTAGGGGCACATAATGTAAGTCCAAATGATGGCAAATAAGATGGACAATAAAAAGTAGATGCGCGGATAAGGCAAAGAATGTGAGAGTGCATCTTGTTGTATACGTATATTTACATATAAAAGCAAGAATATATCCTTGACATGGTTGCACAAATGTCATTATATATGGATATACCTGGCCGACGCCCTCGCCACCATACCCCTCACATACGCCCCCCACCCGCGCCCTTTCCGCATCCACCACCCCCCTCCCCCACATACGCCCCCCCCCCCCCAACCCGCGCCACTCCGCATCGACCACCCCTCACATTCACTCCCAAATTCCCGCCCTCGTCGCACCCCCCCCCCCCAACTGTCATTGTTACACTAAAAGCAGATTTGAGTTCTTCTCTAAAGAAATGTCATTCTTTTCACAGTGTTGTATTGTCGGGTAAGCTTGCAGGCTGAGCACACGGCTTGTCAAGACAGCACATGACATGTTCGTATTGTCTGGATGGATGTCTCTCTCCGTCAGCATCAATGTCAACATATCTTGTGCTATGTCTCTACAACGATCGTGGTAACTTTTCGATCACGATGCCCAGCATCCCGGGGGGACGGGGGGGGGGGGGTCCGTGATAAAGCCCTCCTTTTTCACCACCAAAATTCGTTCGGTCGAGGTTTTGCCGCCGAAATCCACTCGGTGGGGGCGTTTTACCGCTAAAATCCGCTCGGTCGGGGAGTTTATGGCCAAATGCTGCTAGGATGGAGCATTTTTTTTGCGGGCAACCCTCTCTATGAACGCACATCTTCATACCCCCCCCCCCCCCCGGCCCATTTTACAATAACAGGTCTATGGTGGTATCGTTTTCATGACAAATGTCCGCTCCCTCAGGCATCAAGGGGCACCCGCGGAGCCTGCCACTTGATTCGTATAACAGTGCCCCCCGGGGCCCAGCACAACCAAGACAGAATTTAGTGTCGCCCTCTAGTGAGAGATTTCGTAGTTTAATTGCGCTTCCTGGTTGGGTAACACTATTGCAACGATACAACGCGAATTATAGACCGTCTGGTGCAGTGTGGCGTGATGTGAGGCTCGAAAGCCATTGTCTACTGCGTTTTGAGAGGAGTACAGTGCGTGAAACAAACTTTAAATCACATCGAGCTCTTTCCCGCCAAAACTAAAGAGGTCAAAATAGAAATAAGGATCAGTCCTTGAAACATTTCAGATTTCTTTTGTCTATACTCGACGCATGCCAGACTGCCAAATAGAGACTCTAGAGTCTAATCGATTCAACTCTTCCAGGAAGAGAAGAGCTCATCCAAGAAGACAGAATATGAGCGATGAATCGATCACGTGTGATCAGTTGGAAGAGTAGTTTTGAGATGAGGAACGGAAACTCACTTATAGCTCACAATATATCGCCCACGTCCATATATTATCGCCCACATCCATATATTATCACCCAACATCAACATACAGTTACATGGTTAACTGCATGCATGGTCTCTCATATAACCCACACATACATTTTAAAGAACAAAATAAGGTCTTGCATATGTTTCACATAAGTTTATTCATTGTTTCATTCATGTATTTCCACCCTTAAACACATTTGGTCACACTGAGCAAATATTGCATATTTAGCTTCCCCCAACTCGGAATTGCCTCTACCTCTTCTCTCTTCCACCTACGTGGGCAGAAGAGCAGAAGAGGTCTTCCAGAAAGAGAAGAGGCGAAACAATCGCATGGCAAGTGCTCTTCTAGGAGAGGTTTGGAAGAGGCTAATCGATCAGGCCCTGAGCCTTGACCGTGATATCACTTTACCACGAGTTTTCATTTTAGTGGTAAACGTCATCAGTTTGTATTCTTCGCGATGCTTTGTTATCAGTATCAGTGCCGAGACAGATTTCTGTGGTGTCCCGGGATAGACACGTTTGCCACATCACAGTCGAAACGACGATGTTGATCAGGTATATGTATGTATAGAATAAAACAGTCGAGTTTTCTGCAACTTTATGCAACTTTAAGTTGCTTTGACAGAGATTGAAAATGGTCGTATGTGATTGTTATTGTGCTAATTGCAATTGCTCGCGGTTGATTTCGTCATTGGTTTCATATAACAACGAAGACTAAAATGTGCTGCCTTGCGTGGGTTGGTTAATTTGCCCCCATCCGCACACACACAACACACACGTCGCGGCATAACTCCCCCCCCCCCGCGTCCCCATGCCTTCCGCCATCCTACCCCTCCGCTAAAGGCCCTGGCGGCCTACAACATGTCGATCGCACATGTTGCTGTCTCCCTTTGACTGCCTTGGTTCGCGCCGAGTATGTCTTTCATCTAGTTTTGCGCGCTGTTCACGGGGCTCTTTCAACCACTTTGATGATGAGGGTCCGTGTACGTACCTGCCATTGATTGTCCATTGCAAGTGGGAAATAGAAAAAGCAAAATGTTGGCTTTTTCTCCTTTACCTGTCTCAAGTGGGTAATGGAAGAAGGATATGTCTTCTTATTTCATGCAGCACCATCAGAGTATCAGTACTCAGGCTTCTAGATGCAACATCGATGACTAAATTTGAACACCATTACAAAATCTATTAACAGAATCATAACGCCTACATCAAAGCAGTACGTTTGTCAAATATTTCAGATTTTCATCCAGCATTACAATATAGTGGCCTTTCCTGTGACAATCTCGATGTCAATTATTGATTAGTGTCGTTCACGATTCAGGCGACAAGATGCCCTGCCCCGCGGACCATATATTCAACGATAGGACGCAACAATGCGAAGGTTCGTGGTCGTTTGGTACAGCGCACCAAAGTCCATCTAATGATTAACATAAAATGCGGCAAATATAATGTTGGACATTTGCACTGGCACTTTCAATGAAATCTTGTTTTTAATTAAATTAAATTTGTGTTTGTAATTAAATTATATTTGTGTTTTTAATTAAATAAATTTTGTGTTTTTAATTAAATACATTTGTGTTTTAAATTAATTAAATTAGAGTTTTAAATGCAATTGAATTATGTCTTTAATTAAATTGAATTTATGTTTTTAATTAAATTGAATGTATGTTTTTAATTAAATTAAATTTACGTTTGTAATCAAATTAAATTTGTGTTTTTAATTAATTTACATTTATTTTTTAAATTAAATTAACGTTTTTAATTATATTGCATTTATGCTTTTAATTAAATTAAAAGAAAATTCTAAATGAAATTGTAAATATACATTTAATTTATGTTTCTCTATTAGTTTGGTTCAACTCATCTTAACGGCGTATGATTAAGTTACGTTTTTGAAATCTAGCTCCTATACGTGACTCCGGTACACCATTCTTCTAATGGCACTAGTTACATGTGAAATTTACTTTTATGGGTTGATAGCATGTGTCAAAGAATAGTTCAAAATTAGAACCTGAAGCTGTTTATATGTACGTAAGAAACTTAATACTGATAACATTCATGCAAACAGCGCTCTACCCGCAAATGTCCAACGTCACTCTCCGGAACCCAGTGGTGGAGGGAGAATTCGTCCACTTCTATTGTGACGTCACGCATCCTCATGTCGTTGCCGATGATGGGGCGAGATTCGAGGTCAATTTCTACTTTGATAACGTTATTCACCAAGAAGCAACCATCACCATGAATTCACCACAGACCAGGGTTTTCCTCCAAGAGCAATTTCTCCGTGGAAATTTAGGAAAATCGGTAGGTATTTAGTAAATAATACATAATTGTACATTTATACGGCATATCAGAAAGAGTGTTATTCCCGGAGATCATTTCATTAAGGGTCCGTGAACTTGTTCAGGAAAGAAGGACATTTACGTGGTGGTCAAAAACCTTTAAATATAGTTACACGCTCATCAAAAAAACAAAAACCTTAAAAAGCTGACTGTTGCTTGATTCACTTGCTGTGTTAGGACATATACGAATATAAACGTGTGAATAGGGATTAAAATTGCCCACATCTGAAGAGATTAGGAATTATGGCCTTGCCGTTTAAAGCGTTTTTTTCGAGCCATCACCCACCGCTTAACTCTCCCTTATAATTTGTAATTACATTTTTCGCAGTTAAGCTGTGGTGTTCGCGCCTACTGGGATGGTTTTCCTGGTTACAAGAGCGAGGAGATCCATAGCAACAGCTACTTCGTGGGGATCCTGGTGGACCCGCAGCACCTGGTGGTCAGTGAGAAGGATGACGCCCCCAGCAAAGTCCTGCTCAGATCCACGGTGCCCGTCGTCTGCAAAAACCCGGAGCACCAGGGCAAGTGCGAGATTACCGTGCGGGTCGTCACCCCGGCGAGACTTGTGACGTCACAGGGCACGACGCGCCACGCCTTCGCTCAGTGCACGTACAGGATAACGCGAGAGGACTGGAAGCCGGACGAGAGTCTCGCCTACAACGAGAGCGAGCCGTTGGACGTGATGGTGAAACGAGACCCGTACATTAATGAAGGCTCGTCGCAGTTTATTCACTTCGAGAAGTTCCCGTATGGAGTGCCAGACATTCTGCAGCTGAAGAACGGAAGCGTGGAGGTCTACAACAAGATCTGGGACGGCTACGCGCCCAACGACGTCAGGGTAGGCCACCAAGTATATATCCTTAATCTCCAGTAATCATCCGTTATTCTGGGTCGGTTCAAGCAATAGCCTCTGAAAAGGAACGCCGCCTATTTGCAAATATCTATCTCATATATTCCTTATTTTCCAAATATCGCTGTTTCTGGATAATGATATAGCAATAAAATGGGTCCGTGTTTAGACATCAACACACCCAATGAGATCTTTGCCGCATGATTGTGATCATTCACGTTGATGCCAAGATCTATGACGATCTAGAGTACATTGCTTGTTATTACACCGTGTAACAGCCATGTCTGTGATTTTGGTTTTGGAAAAATATAAAACAACAAAATTTACGTGGACCTCTCTAAAGAAAGGCATTTTAGACGGCTGAATTCCTTTTTAATCCTTGTAATTTAATAATTATATTGTTATATGACATGATCTTGTGTTGCTCCCTCAGGTTGACATCTTACCTGACGAGCGCATGGCGGCCTGTCAGTCTACGTCAGACCCACGGGTCCGGACATGGGACAAAGGGTAGGTGATGACGTCATGGTCAAATGCTTAGCTATTATGACGTCATGGTCTGACCTTATGGTCACATGCTCAGTTACTTATTATAGCCTTATTGCTGATGATGGTATCATATAGGCACGCCTAACTAAAAGGGGCGAACTGGCGTAGGTAGGAGCGCCCCCAGCAAGTCGAATATCCCCCAACGACTTTTTCTTCCAACGACAAGTCATGGTCAGCACCACTAACCATGTATCATATTTAATCGTTTTCTTGAGCGATAATCAGGGACTAACTGATGTTGTTGTCCTGACAGGGGTTATGACATCCTTCATCGTATCGGCCAGTTCGTCCTGTGGAGAAGCACGTCATCGCGCGTCTTTGAGGTAACCAAGCAACGGAAATCACGCCACGTGGTCCAGACAGTGGGCCAGATGGCAGCACCTGTTTTACTACAACCATTCAAAAGCTGCATATTGCGTGCCACCTTTTTTTAAAGGAATTCACCAATTGTATCAATCTCACCTAGCTGTGAGTTGCTTTTAGTGCTTATATTCCTAACGGGTTCTCTGCGCACAGCAAATAAACACTTAGTGAGAAGTATGATAGACGTTACAATTGCAATTATGTATAGGGTGCATAATCCCTTATATCAACTCCATCGATATGTCGTTAACCCGTTATTGAAGCTCGCACTTCGCAAACATTTACGCAAATTGTATCGTGTTAATTAAATAATAAATCTTATGAAACAAAAAAAATAATTATAATCTCCATGTGAATTTTTCGTGAAATATATTTATTTATTTGTGCTCCACTCTGCGGCGCCTGCAGGCCCACATCCGCCACTGGCTGTGTCGTGAGGCGTGGTTCGTGGCCTGTACGTGCGGCGTGGCGGTGAGGGAGGGCAATGTGGTGCTCTCCGTCGACATGTGTGGCGCCAGACAGCGCCAGACGCCGCGGCCCAAGGTCACGCAGATCTCAGACGGTGACCTTCGCGGCGCGTCCGTCACGCGTGACGTCACAGGAAGAAGTTTTTCGGTGAGATATTGGACCCTCTGGGTCAACCAACTAATTAAGCTGGCGCCAGCGCGTTTTGCTGTTCCCTTAATTACGAAGACACGAGTAGACACCTATAGCTGTAAGATGGGGAAGGATTTGAAAGTAAGATAAAGAGATAGAACCCCTCTGGCATGAGAAAGAAAAAAATGTGAAGTCGCAGAGGCCGGGATGGTGTACTATCACCGCATGGTGTATTCTCATGGGATGGCCAGACAATTCAGGACTCCTCAAATCATAGTATTACTATGAGACCGCCATGAAGCGCCACCTCATGTTCAATGCATTCTCGGTATTATGTTGTCAAGATGGCGTCACCGCCAAGGTCAATAGACAAACACATATTCTACATTGTCGTTCGTGTAAAGGATGATAAATATCTTCTGGATGTTAACCTTTGCAATCTTAATAATGTTATACCTTCTGTAACAATACCCTCGGATAGTGTATTTATTTTCGTAGAAAGAATAAAGAACATTTTCCCCAGAACTCTTTGCCAGGCCTTCAAGATTATATGCTATTTGGTTGCAGTTTCATGGAAAATAAGATAGCTGTGAATCACAGGCTGCATGGTAGCAAAAATGTGTATATTGAAACCACATCTAAATCAACAACGATGAAATTTGATATCTGGTGGGGTAACCCCATACACTTATGTTAACGACCCGTGATTTGTACTCGGTCTTTAGGTAGGACTAATTCAGTCCAGTGTCTGTATTTTTCTGCGCATTACTTAATGGTGTGTAACCTAAAACCGGTGGGTTGTGTCGGTGGCCTTGCAGATTAACATGCCTTCCGGCGCCTACGTGAAGATGGACATCCATGACTGGGGAATGAACGTCTATGCCTTCGCCCCCAGTGAGGACATAAACAAGACGGAGGGACTCTGCGGCACCTTCGATGGCGACGCCAGGAACGACTTGATGATGCAGGGGTCAGGACGACTGGCCTCCGCAACGGACTTCGTCGACAGCTGGAGGTGGGTAGGGGTAAGGGGTGTCATCAGGGGAATGTGAGGTTGTTGTGAATTGTTGGCAGTTGTGGGAGGGTAGGGGCGGGTGTGGGTGATTGTCAGGAATGGTGTGAGTGGTTGTCAGGTAACGGTCGGGGTAATAAGCCACCTCGTAGTTTCGAGTGCGCGTGCGCGACACACTCTGTTGCGCATCCGGGTCAAAGTTCACGGCACACAAACATGCACTCATAGGGGTCGAATGCAGACGACAGTGTAACAGTACAATTGGACAGTGACAGATGCTTTCAAAGCTGATATATATTCAAGTAGGAACCAAACTATCTCTGCTGACATCTGTAGTTTATTTTCTGCCACTATTTTCGGTTGTTGGAAGTAGAATAGACCGTAAAAATGTAGAGAGAAGCATCAGTACTGGCAGTGGCCTACTCGCTGTGTCATAAATCATAATGTAGCCTTGTACGTAGTTGTACGGCAACGGAATAGCACATGGGGCGGATGTGGAGGTGAGATGCGCCCCCCCCCTCCCCCCACACACACCTTGGAAATATGACCATGCACTGTAAAAGTCCCCCATTCAGGGGCGGATCTAGAAAGGGTGGGGGTCCGGTGGCGGGTGGGGGGGCTTTGCTCTATAAAAAAATGCGTGATGCATTTTTTTTATAACCTGTGGGGGGGGGGGAGGGGACTTGATTTCCACCTTAGAGGGGGGAGCGGCAAGGGTGGGGGGGGGGGGGCAAGGGAAGGTCGTGTTCCCAGATCACGAAGAATAAATTTCTTTATTCCCAGGTCATAATCAATTAAAAGCACAACTCTCTATACTAAGTAGACGATTTCCCGATTCACGGTCATTTAATATTAAAATTCCCAGTTCACGATTGATGAAAATCCTTGATCACGGCAGTCGGCTAAGACCCAATTCCCAGTTCAAGAAGAATTATTTTCCTCATTCCCCGTTCACGGTGAAATGAAAAGCCCAATCCCGAAGAACGCAAGTAACCCTTGCCCATCCACCTTAGATGGCCTTGATTTTGCATGCGGAGAAAAATGTCATTTTCCCTAAAAAATTGTCATTGAAAAAATTTCGACTTTAACAGTCCCTAAGAAGGCCTAATATCACTTTGCTCTAGGGGGTTGGGTTTAATCCCCCTCCCCCCTCCTTGGAACTGTCTGGCTTGCATCTACAAAGTGTCATTCTGTGATGTATTTCATTGGAAAACACAGTTACAGTGTATGCTCATGTTCCCAAGGGCCACCCCTCCCCCCTACTTATATTCCCATTCACTGTATGCATCGCCTGCATTCGGCAGATTCTCGAGATGCACCCCCCCCCCCTCCCAATTATAAAAGCTAGTTCCGCCCCTGTAGCGCCAGAAGTTTAGGGTTATGTGCAACCAACTCCCAACTAGTCATTTACCTATAGAATTAATGGGGGGTGAGGGGTAGAGCAATGCTTAAATGACATAGGCAAGGGGGGCGGCACTGGTGGAGTCGTTAGGCGTGCTAGACAATCAATGGGGCCTGGTCTTGTGTCCCGGCCTGGACACGTAATCCGCGTTATGTTTGATCCATTTGAGGTTGTTTGGCCCAATTTATTTTAATTCCCAAGTTGGTAGGATCTATATAAACCCCCAGCCTATGGTCAAATCCGAGAGTGAATCTGGCAAAACTGTGTCATCAATTGTCAGTAAGTTCTTATACCGTTCAGCTCGCGCACGATCTTCTCCTTTTGCCGTTGCTTTTTGTGGTACATGTACCGCAAAGTATTGCGACCCGTAGGCAAGAGCCCGGCCATAGTTAGTCCTTATTGCCAGAGGTCGGCATTCCACGATCTCGTAAAAAATGCCTGAAGTCTGTTCATTCCATAAACAAAAATGACCGAAGGTAGCCATCTCAGGCCTTATATCAGTGTATTTATATTTAAAAAAAATAATAGTTTATCGCCTGTTAATAGTTTATCGCCTTAAAAGTGCTGCGTTCACACGCAACCCGCCGTGTTGACAGCAGACACGTGCGTTTGTTTATGTGCCGTGACCTTTGACATTACCCATAGTGCCTTGCGACGCCGGAACTACGAACTGGCTTATTGTCACGGAAGGTTTTTTGTTGTTGTGGTCAGGCGTAGATGGGGTTAGGTTACACGTTTCCATGGCTACAGGGATCAGAGTGATTTACGTCCACCTGACTCCAATGTGGAGAGCTTCACGGAGTCTCGGTTAGTGCAGCTCGTTGAGTAGGTAACTGAGAAGATGACCATCTGAGAAGTTGCGCAGGCTCAAATATCCGTGTGTAACATGGGAGAATCCCTAGTTGATCCGATACACACGCTTGGAGACACCATGTCATAGATTTAAGCCCTGCGTCCTGCCGTTGTAACATGCATCACTGAAATTACATGCGTCGTCGGGCCAAATTAAATGTTGACAACAAATATATCAAGATCTCTTCCTTGCTTCGTTCCACTTCAGAATCCCGAAATGGGTCAGTCTCTCGCTACAAATTAAACTTCATGTTCACATACCATGACCCCAAAAAGACATCCACATTTCTTTCTTGCTTGGTTCCACTTCAGAATACCGAAAGGCGCCAGTCTTTTCGACAGCCGCCCGCACTGGGTGACCGTGCCGGAGCAGAACATGAAGTTCTGTAAGTGCCTGGGCGGGCGCTCCATGCTCTGTGACTGGACACAGCGAGTGACGACCGATGTGGATGTCGGCAAACCCTCCATCCCCGTCAACCCGCTCATCTCCAAGCTCGACCAAGGCCTTATCGACGAGAACAGCCGCCGGAAGAGGCGCAGCATCGGCGCGCGCATGCGCAGACAAGCTGGTGATCCGGACGCCGACTATGAGGAGGACTTTGCGTACTCGGATCTGATTGATGACGACAGCGAGTCCGATGACTTTGATTACGGACTGGGGACGCTGCCTGGTATCCGGGACATGCCCTGGCCCACCCCGACCATGATCACTCACCAGATGGCGCGCCGGGCGTGCGAGCAGGCCATCGCCAACGCCTCGTCCTACGAGATCTGCTTGGAGGTACCGGAAGTGAACGTCTTTGAACCCATCGAGAAATGTGTCGATGATATCAGAGTGAGTACTGCGACTGATATTGAACCTTATAATGGCACGATATTGAGCATTATAATGACATTTATGATATGGTATATCACTCCAATTAAATATTAAAAGATGAATTAATGAACGTCACTTTCATTAAATAGTATGACGTCACTTATGTGGAATATTATAATTAAATTATATTGAATATTATATTTAAATTATATTGAATATTATAATTAAATTATATTGAATATTGTAATTAAATTATATTGAATATTATAAATAAATTATATTGAATATTATGATTCAAATACATTAAATAGTGTAACTTAATTATACTGAAAGTTATAATTAAATTATAGCATGATAGCATCCAACAAACGATCGTTGACTCTTGCCGTACGTCTATCCTTCAGTTATAATGATGCTTTTTAACGCTGAATAGAGATTGGTATTCGATGGTTTTGGAATGATTAATAACTTCTGCCCCCCCCCCACCCCCACCTGTAGCTGATGGACGACATGGATTGGGCCCAGAACTCGGTCAGCGAGATGGAGTTCCAGTGCCTCATCACCGCAATGCAGAAGAACCCGAGCGGTGATACGTCCGGTCGCCTCTCGCCACAAAACATAGTGCGCTACATGTGCCCGCGTCAGTGTAGCGGCAGAGGGCGCTGTTTAGACGGACGCTGTCTCTGTAACACAGGTATGTGGTGATCACGTGACCACTTATATACTGACGGTAACTCGACTGCCTATCCCTTGACTGTCACGTGACCGCCACTAGCATGGTGTGCGTCGCACCTCGCTGTAGAGCGTTACAGGATGTTATGGCAGGCGCGTGTTTCGGGTAACCCTAGACTTATAACTGCATAATCATCAACAGATTATCGCAGGTTAACAGGGTATTTTCTAAGAAAAAAGAAAAAACTCACTTTGTACAGATAAATATCTTCACTATCAAAGAAGATCATTTTTAGATAGAGATGAAGGCATATAAGCCGAGAAAAACTGATATGAATGCCAACCGGTAAATGTAATGACTCCAATATAGAATATGATATATTTCCGAATATATAATATGAGAAATCCCCAAATAGATAATATGCTATATTTTGCATTCGTTGTGCAATGCTCTTCGTCGCTAATGCTATCACGCCTGATAAGGTATGGTAAACCCCAACGTTGGCTTGTGTCTAGGGTTCGACGGCGCTGACTGTTCACTGGCAGAGGGTCAGGTGCCCAAGACACTCTACATCCCACGCCAGGGCCTGTGTGACGTCATGGAGAGGCCGTGTCGCAACATCCGGGTTATTGCGGACGGGCTGAAGGACTCTGAAGGCCTGACGTGTCGGGTCGTGCAAGTGGAGGTCAGTTATCAGGCAGCAGATGGTATGCGCGTGCATCTCGATGTGGCGCATCCAGTGTGACGTCATAATTCGGGGTATATTACAAACAAAAACAAATCAGTTTTTGTTTAAATCTGGTGTTCAGCTGAACGCAAGGACATAGCGCGCAGAACCGTACTGGATATCCCACCAAATCTCTTTCTAAACCCATCTTATAGAAACATCCCAAACCAATTCGCTTTAACCTGTTGTAACGAACAATTATATGCTTCATTGAACAGGTCACAGAGGGCTCCAACGTCGTTCAGCACCACACAGCGGCCAACACTAACGCTACAATGATCAGCAGCACGGAAGTCTCGTGCGAAGTGCCGCTCTCGCCCGTGAGACTTGGCGACCCGGCGGAGGGGGTGGGCACTCCGGTCCACGGCATGCTGCTTTCCGTCAGTAACGATGGCAACCAGTTCAGCGCAGAGCTCTTTCTCACGGTCTTTGACTCCACGTGTCTGGACTGTGACCCCGACGCTCAGTGCCGCCAGAAGGTAGGTGGCACCACCGCAGTGGAAACATTTTACTGGGAGCACGTGCCTGAAGTCTATTGTAAATATCGGCATTGAAGAACGACAAATTTGGAACGACAAATTTGGTTTCATATTGTGTCAGATCGACATATATATATATATATGTATATGTACGGGGCTATCCCCGGAATTAGAAAGGGGGGGCGGGTGTCCAGTGAAACGTGCGACCGGCGGGGGGGTGTGGGGGGGTGCCCACGCCGGCTCAGATAGCGTTCTTCCTCAAAACCCCTGGACCCCCCTGGATCCGCCCATGTATATATAGGGACTTTTTGCAACGTTAAAGCCTATTTATATGGGGTAATCGATTATCAGTTATCCCTGTACGACCGACCTAAATGTCTTACGGTTTATAATCATACATGTATATCAACCAATCGGGGACTAGCTTTTCCTGTTTTTGGTCAAAGCAGTGGACGTTTTTATTTTCGTGTTCCGTTTCAATCCGTGATTATCAGTGTTTTTTTATCCTGTGGACGCGCCTCCACACAACAGATCAACGAGATACTCGACCGCTTTAGCACAAATTGTTCTGTTGGTCGTGACAAATGACGATTTACTATCCTCACTTACTATCATTTTTTATGAATAATTAATACTTTTTAAATAGCTGCAATGTTCTGCTAATACAAATGGATGGTTCTGTTTGTCGTGATAAATGGCGATGTTACTAATCCTCCCCTATTATCATAGTTAATCTATTATTAATAGTTGATTTTAATCATTACCTATTCTGGTAACTGTATGTCGATGTGGTCTCCATGTTTCATATTGTTCACTCCACAGGAGTCGAGTTGCTCCATTAATGGGCATTGTTTCGCGGAGGGCGAGGCAGACCCGACCCAACTGGTGTCGGGCTTGCGATCCTAGAGGAATCTAAACAATCCTTTATTACGAGATCAAGTAAGTAAAGGGAATCTAGTGACCATGTGCATAGCACTGAGACGGACACTCATACAATGAATGAAAAGTCACGTGGTCAATTTTGATAATTAGATATTTTTGTAACTTTTCTCGTAATTATGGTATCAATTCAAATAGTTTATATTTGATCCGACATATTACTATAACATTCTAAGAAATGAAAATATTTCCGAGAGGACGCCATACACTTGTGCATGGACAAGAAGTCGAGATTGATAAAGAACTTGACGATGTTGCATCATCTATTGCTGCTCGTTACTTGTGGTATCCACACCATGGTCAATGGGGATCATTTGACGTCGCAATTTTTCCTCGACATGTTTTTTTGAAGTTTCCATGACCATCCTATCAGGAAAGGAACTTGTTAAATTTATCTTTAATATATGGCAATAATTAATTTTAAGTTTTTTTTTAAACGGACAAACAGTCGTCAATATAACATGCAGCTAGCGCTTCTAAGCCATAAGCCATAACATCAAGAAAAAACCCCCGGCGTTGCGTTAATTAATATTGAAAAACTGTATCCCCACAAATCTACCTCCCCCCCCCCGCCCCCCTCCCGTTGAACGGTGAGTAATGGCTGATGTTGTTGCTCCCCAGACAACGAACCCCCCGTGTTCCCAGGACTACAGCGGATCGTGAAGCTGGCGGATGAGAACCTGACGATGTCCCTGGAGGCGACCGATCCAGAAGACCGTCCACTGCGGTACAGCCTCGTCTTCTCCACGGACCCCTCCATCAGTCTGGACAGTGGCGGCGAGCTCTCTCTGGCCCATGGGCCACAACTCCGAGTACGTCCGAATGGAGGTCAAGGCTGAGGACGAGTGCGGCGCACGCACGCAGGGAGACTTCGAGCTGGGATTGCAGCCTTGTCAATGTCAAAATGGCGGCAGTTGCTACCCAGAGAGGAACAAACCACGTGGTCAGGGGCACTACTACTGCGCATGCGCTAACGGATATACGGGGTCGGTATGCGAGTCTGAAATTAACGAGTGTCGTTCGAATCCGTGCGTGTACGGACAGTGTCGGGACGTGGTTGGCGGGTTCCTGTGCGACTGCCGTAAAGGCTACATCGGCGCCACCTGTGCCGAGATTGCGCCGCTGGCGGATATGGAGATTGATGGGAGCCAGCCTGTGATTGGTCGGCTGGGCGTGTGGTCGGCGTGGGGACCGTGGGGCCAGTGCTCACACGATTGTGACTACGGCATCAGGCTGAGGCGGCGGGTGTGCGAGAGGCTGCCGTGCACGGCGGAGGGGAGCCAGGCCCGGCCGCTGTAACACCATCAGCTGCCCCGCCACGAGCGCCGAGACCAACCAGGGGGCGGTCCTCGTCGTACAAGGCACTACCATAGAAACGTAAGCCCATCCGCACCTCCCTTTACCTACCCACCCTCATCTACTCCTGCCCATCCCACCCCCCCACCCCCCCCACCCCTGGGCGAGGAGCCTAACTTGAATTCATGTCGTAATCTTAGCTCCCCCTGCAGCGATTATTCCTTTGAATAAGCCAACGCCTCTGTCATTAGCACAGGAAATAATACTATATCCCAACCAAATTATGGCCTTAGCTACCATTGTGCGCTCCGGTGCCTGACACCTGCCGTCTTTTCTTACCCTGATCACAGGCGCCTCAATCGTGGGTGGGTGGGTGAGGCGGGAGGGGGGGAGGGGGGGGGGGGGCTTTACACATATGTCATATAAAAAGAGAAGGTAGGAAACTCATTTTGCAGCCAGAAATCTCAGCCCGAACAACATCGGTCGATTTCGTCAACAAAATGCCACGACTGCGCGGTTCCTCGCTTCATTCAATGCCTCAACACTTTAGTCACGAAAAGATCACGTAATCCTATGTAAACACACCTTCAAATCGCTGCATCAAGACATTTTTCCGCCAACTTTACACGATTTTGACTGTTGCCGCTCGCCATGGCCGTTGAGGTTTGTCAGTAGCGCAGCGAGTATTTTGGAGCGTTCTCATTGGTTGTAACTGCTCTGTGGCTGTCAGCCTTCTGATTGGTCATAAATCATCTGGCGGCTTTTTTTAAATACATGCCCTAAATAAAGTACACAGAGACGAAGTGAGGAGGGGGAGGGGGGGGGGTTGAGGAGGGGGAGGGGGGGGGGGGGTTGAGGAGGGGGGGGGGGGGCGGAGGAGGGGCAGTGGCACTATTATACAAAACTGATGGGGGGCGGTTTCCGCGGTTTCCGCGGGTACATAGCAGCCATACATGTGGGTACATAGCAGCCATACATCTGACATATAAAACATTAGTTCACATCAAGTATACAGGTTAGGTATAATCTGACAATGTTGTCCAGATACTAATTTACTAAATTGTCGCTAAGCGCTGTTGCATTGTATATAATATCTCTCTCGATTCTGTACTAAGTATATTCTTATATATTAATGATCGATAGTGCAGTTCTCTTCTAAGGAAAGAGACAGTTTCGCTCCTAGTTCTTGATTTCTGTTGGCGTTGCATACAGCCATTCCTTAAAAAATAAAATAGGTCATAAGTGAGATAATAAAATTGGTTGTATTCTTGTCCCCTAATACAACATTATGTGAACAAATATCAATTTTTAACACATCGGCAGCACAGGACCACATTTTCTTTGCATGCTTACATTGGTATAGAAGGTGCCAGATAACTTCCTCGGTTCCGCATATTTGACAACAATCGCTGTTAGCTTTCCCCCATTTTATACACAATTTTATTACATGGAGTATTAGGTTTAGTATTTGGTATCTGCATTCTGCAAGTTTAAGATCTTGAATCTTTACTATACTTCGTTCATATACATCGGAGAACCGTGATTTCTTGATCCGAAAACAATGTTCTTAATTTCCTTGCGCTATAGGTTTTTCTGCCTTTCTACGTAATAGTCTATTATAAAACCCTTTACATTTGAGCTTTGTCAACTCCGTTATCATATCTGGGTTGGGGAAAAATGTCTTACTGTTCGTAGTACATGATCTCCTATTATTGCAATATATGGTCTTAGCCCTTTTCAACAAAAGTGTTATATCATGATACATGTTTGCTTTTCCTAGCGACAATCCGTGAATATACGCCTGATCCAGTGATCCAGCGACAAACTTCAGGTGTCTTATATGAGTTATTCCATATTCAATAAGGTGCTTAATATATAAACAACGTTCCTTATTCTTTACATCAGTGTAGGACAAGTTGTGATTTCCCCAGATAGCTTGGTTTAGAACTTCATCCTTATGTTTTGGTTTCATTGGTTCTTTCATCACCATCATCGGCGTATTGAGTTATTTTCAGAATTGCATCTGAGATCCTTAAAGTTAATCTTAAGACCCTGAAAATCCTGGTCTTGTAGCTAAAATTTCTACAACTATATTAAACAGTAAAGCAGATAGTGGACAACCTTGTTTTACACCTCTGTTTATATTAAGCGACCGTGATAAATGTCCGTTGTTTTTTATGCGAGCAGATGGTCGGGAATAGATGGTTTGTACCCATCATATGAAATCAGGCCCCGAAGTTAAACTTTTGAAGCATTTGGAACATACGAGCCCACTCCACCGAGCCAAAGGCTTTTTCAAAATCCAGAAATGAAAGTATACCGTCTCTTTTACGCCTTGCTGAGTGCTCTATGACATCGTCAACTAATCGAATATTGTTACCTATAAATCTATTTTTAATAAATCCCGTCTGGTCTGGGCTTATATGTCCTAGTACACTGTGTAATCGGTTAGACAGTATAAAGGCTAGCATCTTGTAGTCTGTATTTGTCAGGGTAATAGGTCTATAGTTTGATATATTTTCTCTACTACCTTTCTTAAAAATTAAAGATATCACGGATTCATTTTGAGACAGAGATAGTTCTCCTGTTTCAAACGCTTCATTGAAGACTTTGACAAATATTTCCTTTAGGTCGATCAGAAAGTGCTTGTAAAACTCGAATCACTTAAGCCGCACTTAAGCCGTCCAACGATGGACTTTTGTTAACTTTTAGTTGTTCAATTGCTTTTTCACATTCGAAAAGAGTAATTTCACCTTCACACTGAGTCCTCAATTCACCGTTTAGCGCATTATCTATCTTCGTTTTTTCCAAATATACCTTGATCTCGTTTTCATCAATACTCTTAGTACTATACAGTTTTTCATAGAAACGAGCGGCCTCCTCTATGATGGTATCGTCATTATCATATTCACACCCTTTATCATCGGTAAG
>OZ025261.1:36442573-36565563 GCA_964019135.1 Arenicola marina
ATGTGCCCGCGTCAGTGTAGCGGCAGAGGGCGCTGTTTAGACGGACGCTGTCTCTGTAACACAGGTATGTGGTGATCACGTGACCACTTATATACTGACGGTAACGGGACTGCCTATCCCTTGACTGTAACGTGACCGCCACTAGCATGGTGTGCGTCGCACCTCGCTGTAGAGCGTTACAGGATGTTATGGCAGGCGCGTGTTTCGGGTAACCCTAGACTTATAACTGCATAATCATCAACAGATTATCGCAGGTTAACAGGGTATTTTCTAAGAAAAAAGAAAAAACTCACTTTGTACAGATAAATATCTTCACTATCAAAGAAGATCATTTTTAGATAGAGATGAAGGCATATAAGCCGAGAAAAACTGATATGAATGCCAACCGGTAAATGTAATGACTCCAATATAGAATATGATATATTTCCGAATATATAATATGAGAAATCCCCAAATAGATAATATGCTATATTTTGCATTCGTTGTGCAATGCCCTTCGTCGCTAATGCTATCACGCCTGATAAGGTATGGTAAACCCCAACGTTGGCTTGTGTCTAGGGTTCGACGGCGCTGACTGTTCACTGGCAGAGGGTCAGGTGCCCACGACACTCTACATCCCACGCCAGGGCCTGTGTGACGTCATGGAGAGGCCGTGTCGCAACATCCGGGTTATTGCGGACGGGCTGAAGGACTCTGAAGGCCTGACGTGTCGGGTCGTGCAAGTGGAGGTCAGTTATCAGGCAGCAGATGGTATGCGCGTGCATCTCGATGTGGCGCATCCAGTGTGACGTCACAATTCGGGGTATATTACAAACAAAAACAAATTAGTTTTTGTTTAAATCTGGTGTTTAGCTGAACGCAAGGACATAGCGCGCAGAACAGTACTGGATATCCCACCAAATCTCTTTCTAAACCCATCTTATAGAAACATCCCAAACCAATTCGCTTTAACCTGTTGTAACGAACAATTATATGCTTCATTGAACAGGTCACAGAGGGCTCCAACGTCATTCAGCGCCACACAGCGGCCAACACTAACGCTACAATGATCAGCAGCACGGAAGTCTCGTGCGAAGTGCCGCTCTCGCCCGTGAGACTTGGCGACCCGGCGGAGGGGGTGGGCACTCCGGTCCACGGCATGCTGCTCTCCGTCAGTAACGATGGCAACCAGTTCAGCGCAGAGCTCTTCCTCACGGTCTTTGACTCCACGTGTCTGGACTGTGACCCCGATGCTCAGTGCCGCCAGAAGGTAGGTGGCGCCACCGCAGTGGGGACATTTTACTGGGAGCACGTGCCGCAAGTCTATTGCAAATATCGGCATTGAGAGAGAAGAGACGACAAATTTGGAACGACAAATTTGGTTTTATATTGTGTCAGATCGACGCGCATATGTACGGGGCTGTTCCCGGAATTTGAAAGGGGAGGCGGGTGTCCAGTGAAACGTGCGACCGGCGGGGGGGGGGGGGGGGGTGGCCACGCCGCTTAGATAGCAGATAGCGTTCTTCCTCAAAACCCCCTGGACCCCCCTGGATCTGCCCATGTATATATAGGGACTTTTTGCAACGTTAAAGCCTATTTATATGGGGTAATCGATTATCAGTTATCCCTGTACGATCGACCTAAATGTCTTACGGTTTATAATCATACATGTATATCAGCCAATCGGGGGCTAGCTTTTCCTGTTTTTGGTCAAAGCAGTGGACGTTTTTTATTTTCCTGTTCCATTTCAATCCGTGATTATCAGTGTTTTTTTATCCTGTGGACGCGCCGCCACACAACAGATCAACGAGATACTCGACCGCTTTAGCACAAATTGTTCTGTTGGTCGTGACAAATGACGATTTACTATCCTCACTTACTATCATTTTTTATGAATAATTAATACTTTTTAAATAGCTGCAATGTTCTGCTAATACTATTATCATAGTTAATCTATTATTAATAGTTGATTCTAATCATTACCTATTCTGGTAACTGTATGTCGATGTGGTCTCCATGTTTCATATTGTTCACTCCACAGGAGTCGAGTTGCTCCATTAATGGCCATTGTTTCGCGGAGGGCGAGGCAGACCCGACCAACTGGTGTCGGGCTTGCGATCCTAGAGAATCTAAACAATCCTTTATTACGAGATCAAGTAAGTAAAGGGAATCTAGTGACCATGTGCATAGCACTGAGACGGACACTCATACAATGAATGAAAAGTCACGTGGTCGATTTTGATAATTAGATATTTTTGTAACTTTTTCTCGTAATTATGGTATCAATTCAAATGGTTTATATTTGATCCGACATATTATATTAACATTCTAAGAAATGCAAATATTTCCGAAAGGACGCCATACACTTATGCATGGACAAGAAGACGAGATTGATGAAGAACTTGACGATGTTGCATCATTTATTGCTGCTCGTTACTTGTGGTATCCACACCATGGTCAATGGGGGTCATTTGACGTCGCAATTTTTCCTCGACATGTTTTTTTTGAAGTTGCCATGACCATCCTATCAGGAAAGGAACTGTTAAATTTATCTTTAATATATGGCAATAATTAATTTTAAGGTTTTTTTAAACGGACAAACAGTCGTCAATATAACATGCAGCTAGCGCTTCTAAGCCATCAGCCATAACGTCAAGAAAAACACCCCGGCGTTGCGTTAATTATATTGAAAAACTGTATCCCCACAAATCTACCTCCCCCCCCCCTCTCCGTTGAACGGTGAGTAATGGCTGATGTTGTTGCTCCCCAGACAACGAACCCCCCGTGTTCCCAGGACTACAGCGGATCGTGAAGCTGGCGGATGAGAACCTGACGATGTCCCTGGAGGCGACCGATCCAGAAGACCGTCCACTGCGGTACAGCCTCGTCTTCTCCACGGACCCCTCCATCAGTCTGGACAGTGGCGGCGAGCTCTCCTGGCCCATGGGCCACAACTCCGAGTACGTCCGAATGGAGGTCAAGGCTGAGGACGAGTGCGGCGCACGCACGCAGGGAGACTTCGAGCTGGGATTGCAGCCTTGTCAATGTCAAAATGGCGGCAGTTGCTACCCAGAGAGGAACAAACCACGTGGTCAGGGGCACTACTACTGCGCATGCGCTAACGGATATACGGGGTCGGTATGCGAGTCTGAAATTAACGAGTGTCGTTCGAATCCGTGCGTGTACGGACAGTGTCGGGACGTGGTTGGCGGTTCCTGTGCGACTGCCGTAAAGGCTACATCGGCGCCACCTGTGCCGAGATTGCGCCGCTGGCGGATATGGAGATTGATGGGAGCCAGCCTGTGATTGGTCGGCTGGGCGTGTGGTCGGCGTGGGGACCGTGGGGCCAGTGCTCACACGATTGTGACTACGGCATCAGGCTGAGGCGGCGGGTGTGCGAGAGGCTGCCGTGCACGGCGGAGGGGAGCCAGGCCCGGCGCTGTAACACCATCAGCTGCCCCGCCACGAGCGCCGAGACCAACCAGGGGGCGGTCCTCGTCGTACAAGGCACTACCATAGAAACGTAAGCCCATCCGCACCTCCCTTTACCTACCCACCCTCATCTACTCCTGCCCATCCCACCCCCCACCCCCCCACCCCTGGGCGAGGAGCCTAACTTGAATTCATGTCGTAATCTTAGCTCCCTGCAGCGATTATTCCTTTGAATAAGCCAACGCCTCTGTCATTAGCACAGGAAATAATACTATATCCCAACCAAATTATGGCCTTAGCTACCATTGTCCGCTCCGTGCCTGACACCTGCCGTCTTTTCTTACCCTGATCACAGGCGCCTCAATCGTGGGTGGGTGGGTGGGGCGGGAGGGGGGGAGGGGGGGGGGGGGCTTCACACATATGTCATATAAAGAGAGAAGGTAGGAAACTCATTTTGCAGCCAGAATCTCAGCCCGAACAACATCGGTCGATTTCGTCAACAAAATGCCACGACTGCGCGGTTTCCTCGCTTCATTCAATGCCTCAACACTTTAGTCACGAAAAGATCACGTAATCCTATGTAAACACACCTTCAAATCGCTGCATCAAGACATTTTTCGCCAACTTTACACGATTTGACTGTTGCCGCTCGCCATGGCCGTTGAGGTTTGTCGGTAGCGCAGCGAGTATTTTGGAGCGTTCTCATTGGTTGTAACTGCTCTGTGGCTGTCAGCCTTCTGATTGGTCATAAATCATCTGGCGGCTTTTTTTAAATACATGCCTAAATAAAGTACACAGAGACGAAGTGAGGAGGGGGAGGGGGGGGGGTTGAGGAGGGGGAGGGGGGGGGGTTGAGGAGGGGGAGGGGGGGGGTTGAGGAGGGGGGGGGGCGGAGGAGGGGCAGTGGCACTATTATACAAAACTGATGGGGGGCGGTTTCCGCGGTTTCCGCGGGTACATAGCAGCCATACATGTGGGTACATAGCAGCCATACATCTGACATATAAAACATTAGTTCACATCAAGTATACAGTTAGGTATAATCTGACAATGTTGTCCAGATACTAATTTACTAAATTGTCGCTAAGCGCTGTTGCATTGTATATAATATCTCTCTCGATTCTGTACTAAGTATATTCTTATATTTTAATGATCGATAGTGCAGTTCTCTTCTAAGGAAAGAGACAGTTTCGCTCATAGTTCTTGATTTCTGTTGGGCGTTGCATACCAGCCATTCCTTAAAAATAAAATAGGTCATAAGTGAGATAATAAAATTGGTTGTATTCTTGTCCCCTAATACAACATTATGTGAACAAATATCAATTTTTAACACATCGGCAGCACAGGACCACATTTTCTTTGCATGCTTACATTGGTATAGAAGGTGCCAGATAACTTCCTCGGTTCCGCATATTTGACAACAATCGCTGTTAGCTTTCCCCCATTTATACAAATTTTATTACATGGGAGTATTAGGTTTAGTATTTTGTATCTGCATTCTGCAAGTTTAAGATCTTGAATCTTTACTATACTTCGTTCATATACATCGGAGAACGTGATTTCTTGATCCGAAAACAATGTTCTTAATTTCCCTTGCGCTATAGGTTTTTCTGCCTTTCTACGTAATAGTCTATTATAAAACCCTTTACATTTGAGCTTTGTCAACTCCGTTATCATATCTGGGTTGGGGAAAAATGTCTTACTGTTCGTAGGTACATGATCTCCTATTATTGCAATATATGGTCTTAGCCCTTTTCAACAAAAGTGTTATATCATGATACATGTTTGCTTTTCCTAGCGACAATCCGTGAATATACGCCTGATCCAGTAATCCAGCGACAAACTTCAGGTGTCTTATATGAGTTATTCCATATTCAATAAGGTGCTTAATATATAAACAACGTTCCTTATTCTTTACATCAGTGTAGGACAAGTTGTGATTTCCCCAGATAGCTTGGTTTAGAACTTCATCCTTATGTTTTGGTTTCATTGGTTCTTTCATCACCATCATCGGCGTATTGAGTTATTTTCAGAATTGCATCTGAGATCCTTAAAGTTAATCTTAAGACCCTGAAAATCCTGGTCTTGTAGCTAAAATTTCTACAACTATATTAAACAGTAAAGCAGATAGTGGACAACCTTGTTTTACACCTCTGTTTATATTAAGCGACCGTGATAAATGTCCGTTGTTTTTTATGCGAGCAGATGGTCGGGAATAGATGGTTTGTACCCATCGTATGAAATCAGGCCCCGAAGTTAAACTTTTGAAGCATTTGGAACATACGAGCCCACTCCACCGAGCCAAAGGCTTTTTCAAAATCCAGAAATGAAAGTATACCGTCTCTTTTACGCCTTGCTGAGTGCTCTATGACATCGTCAACTAATCGAATATTGTTACCTATAAATCTATTTTTAATAAATCCCGTCTGGTCTGGGCTTATGATATGTCCTAGTACACTGTGTAATCGGTTAGACAGTATAAAGGCTAGCATCTTGTAGTCTGTATTTGTCAGGGTAATAGGTCTATAGTTTGATATATTCTCTCTACTACCTTTCTTAAAAATTAAAGATATCACGGATTCATTTTGAGACAGAGATAGTTCTCCTGTTTCAAACGCTTCATTGAAGACTTTGACAAGTATTTCCTTTAGGTCGATCAGAAAGTGCTTGTAAAACTCGAATCACTTAAGCCGCACTTAAGCCGTCCAACGATGGACTTTTGTTAACTTTTAGTTGTTCCATTGCTTTTTCACATTCGAAAAGAGTAATTTCACCTTCACACTGAGTCCTCAATTCACCGTTTAGCGCATTATCTATCTTCGTTTTTTCCAAATATACCTTGATCTCGTTTTCATCAATACTCTTAGTACTATACAGTTTTTCATAGAAACGAGCGGCCTCCTCTATGATGGTATCGTCATTATCATATTCACACCCTTTATCATCGGTAAGCTTATCGATTCGGTTACTTTCCTGACGATGTTTTTCCAAAGAAAGGAAGAAAGGTGTTGATCGCTCGCCCTCTTCTACCCACTGAATTCGTGAACGAATCTGGGCGCCTTTAGCACTTTGATATGTCAGAGAGTCTAGCTCTGTTTTCAGTGATTTCCTTAACGAAGATTTACATATATCAGAATTAGTATCGTCAATGTCATTAATTTCTTTCTCCAGTTCTCTAATTCTATCGTTTCTCACTCTCTTCATCTTCATCCCATATCGAAGTGAGAACTCCTTTATTCTAATTTTAGTGAAATCCCATAAATCTCTGTAATTAACTACGTCTATTAATTCTCGTTCAGTATCGTGGATAATACTTTTAATGGCGGCTTTTAATTCCGCGGGTGTCTTGATGCCGGAGAAAGCGGATATTTGTGGCTCTGGACCGGGGGTCTATAAAGTTTTTGGCGACCGGGGAAGTGGGGGGCGGGGGCTCCACTGAATACTTGTGACCGGGGGGCGGGTCCACGCAAAAAAAAAGGGGGGGGGGGAGTGGGGGGGTCACGGCTCAGATGGCCTACATTTTGCATTGAAAAAACGGCATTCGTCCTCAAAAAAGGGGGGACGGTCCCCTTCCGAGCATATTTTCAAATTGGCGGAATTTAGCAATAATGAAACGCCCCGACCGAGCGGATTTTGGCAGTGAAAAAAAGGGGGGAGGGTTTACCGCGGAACCCCCCTAAACTCATGAATATATTCAGTACCCCCCCCCCCCCCCCACCGGGAGGGCAATGGGGGGGTCGTGTTCCTAGTTCGCGAAGAAATTTCAGTGCATTTGTAAATTTATGTCACAGCAATGACAATGACAGTCAGTGAGCTCATGGGCGGCTGGATCCAAAAAAAAACTGTACGGCCGCAAAGGGTCCTGCGGTGAAATGGATAGAAAAAAATGACCCAACAAAACTGAAATTTTACATGCCGTAGACCAACATTACGTTTGCATATGATGGCTGGCCGAAATGAAAAGGGTGGGTGGGGAGCAGTAGAAACTTGCGACTGTTGGGGGGGGGGGGGGGGGCTCTGAAATTGCGACCTAAGGGTCCAAAAATTCATTGTCGAACCGGGGTGGGGGCGGTGAGGGGGAGTCCACCACAGTTCCAAAAAATGGGGGGCGGCGGATCATAGGGGTCTGGACCCCCTAGCCCTGGTACATGCCTCTCTTACCACGCCCGTAAACGGAGCTTGGGTGAGAGCCATGCCGCTGACACGGCCGAAAACAAGAAATCGGCAGAAATCGCGGACCGGTGGCTCAAGTTGAAGTTCATAACAGAATAAATATACAGTGCCTACCCGACAATGTGCGCCACAACTTTCCTAAAGCTTTTTGGACTTTCGTCGCACTTTCATTTCTTTGCTTGGTAATGTATTTTCTTGTAATCCAGACAATTTATTTCACCTCTCGCTTCGTTTTGAATGCTCCGCCGCTCGCCGGAAGTAAACAAACGCCGCCTGGCAGCGAGTGCTCACGCTAAGATTGTTTACTTCACGGCTATGGTGAGCGGCAACAGTCAAAATCGCGTAAAGTTGGCTGAAAAACGTCTTGATGCAGCGATTTGAAGATGTGTTTGAATGGGATTACGTGATATTCTCGTGAGTAAAGTGTTAAGGCATTGAGTGAAGCGAGGAAACCGCGCAGTCGTGGCATTTTGTTGACGAAATCGACCGATGTTGTTCGGGCTGAGTTTTCTGGCTGCAAAATGAGTTTCCTACCTTCTCTCTTTATATGACATATGTGTAAAGCCGCCCCCCCCCCTCTCGCCCCACCCATCTACGATTGAGGCGCCTGTGCCCTGATACGACCTGATATTACCTTACGGTCACCGGAAGCTGCTGTCGCCATAAGAGGGGGTCACTCGCATGGTGCGGTAATGGGCGGGCTTGTGTTAGGCCCAGGGGGCTCTTCCAGGCCGGCAAGAGTTACAAGGTTCGCGCCTCCACTCTGGTTATGTTCGCGCGGGGTGAAGGTACCATATCCTCAGTCCAAATGAGTAACGTTACCCCCGCGGACATGGCTCCACTCTACCATTGATGCTCCACATTGACGTCAGGGGCCGGCCCGGTAGCTCAGTGGGCTAGAGCGCTCGCATTGAGTGCTCTGGTCACCTGAGAGCCTAACGGCACGTGGGTCGGTGGTTTGAGCCCAGCTGTGGCCAGGTCTGTTCGGTCGCAGGATAATGATCCCATGTCTTTCTTCGTAAAGAGTATGGGGTTACCCCCGGGGACATGGCTCCACTCTCCCTCCCTTCTCCCATTGACGTGATATGACAAAAAGTGGTTAAAGCGTCCTGAATAACCAACCAATCACATTGACATCATAAGACCTTTAAAGATGAACCCATTTGATATTCTCACATGAAGGCGATTCCCCTTCTGAAATGCTTAAATGTTAATTTACGTCGACGTAAGCGCTGTTAATGTACCTTTTCAATCTACAGGGTTCAGCGGCCATGATTGCCACGTAAACATTGGTATTCTACATCTAATGGGGATTGTTTTACTAACATTGCATTCCTTTTTATCAAAATGTATATATATATATGTATAAACCTAAAAAATCGTTCAAAGCGCACGCTAACTTGAAAAAAACGGAGAGAGAAGGGATTGGGTAGCGTCGAACACTGCCCCTCCACCCCCACCCCCTTATTCTTTTGCTCTGGAAGTCTTTCAAAACAAACACTCAAACTGGAATGAAACCCTCGGTGAGTGTTAAAGAGTTATTGTGATGTCACAGGTTCGGGTCAACGAAGAGGATTTGCTGTCGGCCACAGTTGACATCGTCAACGCCTTCTGCCTGACACACGGGGAGAGCTGCTGCCCTCAGAGCCCAAGTGACAGTTCGTGAGTTACCCTCAGACGAGACAAACACATGAAAACGTTTCTAATTAGCGCTAAGTACATTTGAGTGGCGCTAAGTATATGTCAGTAGCCCTGAGTAGACTTTATGAATACGACCAAAGCCACCTGCTTTACAGGCAAGCTCTGGTCGGCCATATATATATATATATATATATATATATATAACGGCACCAGCGGACATCGATCATAGGGCTGTACAGTTCTCGCGGGTTCTATTTCCGGTTTAGGTCTTTTGGGGACCAACAAAAAAACACGTGCTCTTAGAACGAGTCGGCCGGTTCCAAACACTAAAACGTTGACTACAATGAGTGCGAGTCACGCAGAATAAGATTATGCGACGAAAAAGGTCTAAATCGCTACAGTTGTTATTGTGTACGCCTGTTATCGCTCTTTGTGTAAGTATTTTACGCTCTTTGTGCAAGTCTGTTATCGCTCTTTGTGCAAATCTGTTATTGCTCTTTGTGTAAGTCTGTTATCTCTCTTTGTGTAAGTATTTTACGTTCTTTGTGTAAGTCTGTTATCACTCTTTGTGCAAATCTGTTATTGCTCTTTGTGTAAGTCTGTTATCTCTCTTTGTGTAAGTATTTTACGTTCTTTGTGTAAGTCTGTTATCGCTCTTTGTGCAAATCTGTTATTGCTCTTTGTGTAAGTCTGTTATCGTTGGACGGGTCTGACAACTTAGTTAAGTCAAAAGATCAGTGATTGAGTTTGCTCTGACGTCCGCTACTGTCTGATGTATTTTCAGGCGATATACGGAGGCTGACATGATGAAAGTCAAGGACGTTCACCTCGCCAAGAGCTACCCTCGATACGTTAACGCGGAAAGATTTGGGTAAGTCTGGGCGGCTTTGAATGGACGGCTTTGTCTGGGCGCCTCGCAGGGCTTCATCAGATTATCAACCGAAGTAATAACGCATTATGCATCCACATGAAGCACACATTGCATGGTTAGGACCTCAAACCAGAGTCGACCACTCCACGAGTGGCTGAAATATACCGATGCAGCAGGCTGTCTATCATTCACTGACGTCACTGTTGCTTTTATCTAATCATGTGATAAGAAAAACAGCATGGTACTGTCTTGTCAGTTTCAGAGATTAGTACTTCTCATTTGTACCTGCCATTACTGGCACCTGCTATGATTGTCAATTTCATACTCACGAGTAAGGCAAAAGGACTCAAGCCTGGGTGGGACTTAGTGTTGAAGCCTGAGTCGGTATTTTGCTGACCAAAACTATCCAGACTTTATGAAGAAGGCTGTCGACGTTGACCGTAGTATGTGCCGTTCAAAAATACTATTCACAAATTGCCGTTATTGCAGGCAAACGGTGATGCGCAGTAAAGCGTTCCCACCCAACAGAACTTCCCTGAAGTGATTTACATATATAATATCATATAATAAATTAAAATTAGGGTTTCCTATGTATAATTCCTATTTAAGCAGATCTATGGCCGACGAGCTAACATTGTATCACCCAAGTAGAAAACGTCTTTTTCATACACATTCTATTCTATTCGTTTTTGAAAGATTTCATACTGATAATAAAATATTATCATTTATATTCAATTTATTAATCCAACATTGTGTTCATCTTTGCACAATGGGAGGAAGTCACCACGATGTTACCTTCCGTCATACTAATGCCCTACAGACTCAAGGTCATTGGCGTACTCCGCGGAGAGGTCGTTCGCGCCGCCTGCCGGCAGGTTCCCAGTCCTGTCGCTAGGAGGCGCCGCAGTGCCGATGTGACCTTCATCCGGGCCGAGGTTTTACGAGAGGCGCTCGAAACGGGAAAGGATAGCTTCGCTCAGGTGAGAGTGAGATCAGCTGCTCGGCTGTCAGACGTCGTCTCAGACGTATTGTCAGACGTCGTGTCAGACAACTTGTTAGACATCGCGTCAGACATCGTGTCAGACATCGTGTCAGACATCGTGTCAGACATCGTGTCAGACATCGTGTCAGACATCGTGTCAGACATCGTGTCAGACATCGTGTCAGACATCGTGTCAGACAACTTGCCAGACACCTTGTCAGACAACTTGTCAGACTTGTCAGACAACTTGTCAGACATTGTCAGACGTCGCGTCAGACATATTGTCAGACGCCGCGTCAGACATTGTCAGACGGCGCGTCAGACATATTGTCAGACGTCGCGTCAGAAATATTGTCAGATAATCTTACAGACAACGTGTCAAAACACCGCGCGATCTTACATTTTGGGGGCTGACATGTAGTGCTATGTCACGCGAGTCAATACATTGTATTCGCACCTAACTTCCTGCATCTCTGTACAGTATCACATATCACAAGTAGTGTGTTTTTACACGTTTCTTTCCAGATGTTAAGGATAAATGTGACTGGTGTCCTGCTGACGAGGGAATTTGAGGCGATCTACAAGACAGAGCTCGACACATTCCGGCACCAGGGGGAGCCAGACGAGCGCGAGGCGGCGTCCAACCAGCTGTGGTGGATCATCGGCGCCACGGCCATCGCGGTCGCCACGCTCGTGGCCTTCACCTTGCTCACAGTCCTCGTCATCAAGCGGAGAGCCAGGAGGAACAAGGACCCAGCCGCGTGCGCAAAGAAACGAAGGTAACAGAGAACGAGCTTTTGTTGTTGCTTACTGATATTAGGGATCACGTGTGTGTTGTGCGCATAAGTCGCACTAACGTAACGATAGTTTTCGTGTTTTAATTTCATTAATGCCTATGATCATCATATCGGATTTGGGAGCCTCTTTAGCTTATTGGGCAAGCATGCTGAACTGCAACTCAACAGGTCGTAGTTTAGATCGCTGGCTGCTGCTTCTAGAGCAATCTTCATTTAACCCCATTTCAATCGCCGCAGGTTCCCTGCTCTAATTTAGCTTACTGGGCATATTGAATTACACGTTGATATTGAGACGTTGATATGCCTAAAAAATGGCATTTACGTTGATGATTTCACGCATCAGTGACTGTATCATATTTTGCAGAAGGAATGAGAGGACAAATTCTCAAAAGCATCTGACCAAGAATGATGAGCTGGAGGAGAGTGGAGGGGGAGGCGTGGAGGCGGCCAGGAACCAGCCATCCGTCGCCACGGTAACCGTCGCCCCACCAGGTGTTCCCAGTAACATGGCAACAGTCGTGGACCGCACTGGCTCCCTGCCTCACGCCAAGGCAAAGGCTGAGAACCAGTCCAAGTCGCAACCCAGTACGATATCCTCAGAGAAGTTCTTCTTCCACTTGGCTCCTGGCGGTGAGGACGAGAGTGATGCCTGCAGTGTGGCGTTCGGCCACTCGGCCACCAACTCGGTCAAGAAGCAGTATTTCTACAAGTACGCCATCAATGACGGCATGGGGCAGGTGAATACGGTGGACTCGAGCACCATCCAGCTGCACAGTCCCTCTCAGTGCGACTTCAACTCGGTCAGCGAACGCGCTCTCAACACGCTAGGTGGCGCTCAGCAACTCACGGCGCAGGACGACGACCCGATCACCAGCCAACCACCGTTGTCGCCATCGCAACGCACGCCGGATATGACGTCAGACACCGCGGTGACAGAGCCGGCGCCGGAACACGAAGTTGTTATCACCAATGGCGACGGCGGTCGTGCCGAGTTCAAACCGGGACTGAAACGTGTCTCCTCGAAACAGCGGAGGAGCGAGAAGCCACTAGCTTGGAAGGTGTTTAGTGACGAGAACTATTAAGGCAGACGGATCATCGTGTTCTTGTGCCGCCTCCTGCTTATGCACACGTGACTTTCTCACATGGACTGTTGCTCATTGAGGCGCAGTTTCGTACCATGCTACGGCTACAACGCTAAAACATGTTTTTCTCGTTCGACTTTCATTGATAGCGGTATATTCCATAACTGGCATGTAATATGTACGCACTAATTAACGTTATCTTATCGTTTATCATTCAATCAAGGTTTAATCCGTTTTTGTTTAGCGAAGCTGTGGGGTGCTGAACATGTTGGTATCATTGGACGTGTTGGAAGGGACACTGTCTTTCCAGTCGATGATAGCAGATATACAGAACCAAGTCCATGTTGCACTCTGTCATGAGCTTTGTCTTAACGTGAAGTAAATAATGTGATGCAAGTAATAAGATGAACATTGTGTGTAATAATTATCACGATTCGATACATAATTGCCACGTGATAATTACAGATATCTCGCAACTGGAAATGGCAATATAAATCAGGAGATATCGCCAAGGCTTTAATCACACCGAACCAGCAGTAGTCATTGACGTCATCAATGACGTATATGAAGCATACTCGTTGCTGTGACGTCCCATAACACGTGAATGTGACGTCACGCAACACGTACCTGTGACGTTGCTCAGCACGTGGTTGTGACGTCATGCAACACGTGACTCTGATGTCACACAGCACAGATTGACGGTGCATGCCTTCTAGAAGTGACGTCATCGACGGTGTTACCAAAGGGACACGATTACCAGCCCTGCAAACGTAACCATTTTTAGTATTAACACGTAGTAAGAACGACGATAGGGTGTTCGCTGGAAGCATGACTGTAATTAATTAATGAGTGACGAAAGATGTTAAATTTATATAGCTAATTATATGGTCGTCCTTATAGTTTTGATCTGTTTATAGTAATGTTTAACTACATCCATGTCGTTGTCATGTATTTGTTTTATACTGCGTGAACGACAAGCAGTGATCGATCTAGCAAGCCAGTTACGCATTGCATGTGTAGCGTATTTCATCGACCGGTTTCAAATAATGTAGTGAATACTATCGGATGTTATAAACATCTATATATGTAGTCATGTATCCATGTAGTTTTTGTTGGTTCAGGTAAAGCCTTTGTTAAGCTGAATTCAATGCAAATGAAGAGAACTTTATTACGATGAGAAGCCAATGAATGGCTTCGTTTACACTGCGACGGTTGCTCAATGCTTCAACCCGAAATAGAGGCTCGGACTAGCGTAACTAATGCCACGGGAACTCCCCCAGGCACCGTTCACGCTATGGGGGTTTCTCCAGTCCACCCAACCCGGATTTTAGACCGTTATTGAGCGTTCAACCGCCGGACTGACAGTCCTGCCTAGGTCCGCCACCAGACGTTTCACCCCGGACAAGTCCGGATATGTATGAATGCATCCGGGTACGCCTGGATGCATGCATATACGTTTGTATACGTTCGAATACGTCCGGATACGTCCGGATGCGTCCGGATATGTCCGGATACGTGCGGATACATCTGGATACGTCCGGACATCTTATGATACGTCCGGATATGTCCGCATACGTCCGGATATGTCAGTATACGTCCGGATATGTCCGGATGCGTCCGGATATGTCAGTATACGTCCGGATATGTCCGGATACGTCCGGATATGTCCGGATACGTCCGGATATGTCCGGATACGTGGGTATATCACGGACCCAAATTCAATGCTGAAGAATCAAGAATGTGTAAACGCGAAACGACCAGTGTGTACAGAGCCCTGACCGATGGCTCAAACGACACAAACTGATCACTTCAGTCATTCCATGACGGACGCCGTCTGTTCTTGTCTAACCAATAAGTCATAATTATACATTGTCATATTATTGGCTACAATTAACACACTGACGGACGCGGGTTTCGCTTTGATGTATCATACCCCCATGCACAGATAATTAATGACTGTCAAAAGGTAAAACTGCATGGATACTGATGTCTCAGACTCGGATATCTGAAAGTTCATTTGAAGCGGCTTCGGCTTTTAAGCTTCCCACTCTCAAACTCTGATGGTCAATAGCTATTTGACTATTCTGATAAATGAATGATTTTATTGCTAACTATTGCTATCATCGACACATCTCCAGTGGTTTGTATCTCGTCGGATGCAACGCTGGTACATATTGCTGAATACAATATGCTCTCTATTTACTATGTCAAATAAATCTGATAAAAAGCAAGCGCAATAAAATGTGAATTAATATTTCTTTACAAAAGGGTCTTTGCCAATTATTTTATTCTACAATCGGGTTGACTGAGGAAAACTGGGTCGACATAACAGTGCATCTACAATTCTTCTCAAATAACAAATTTAGGTTGTTATTTATCTAACAGTATCTCAATTTTAGACAAATCCACTGAAGAGGGTGTTGGAGGGTGCATATGCTCCACAATACCCCACCGGCCCCCACAAGAAACGATTTGTATCAATTGTGAGCAATATGTGAGCTACAGGAGGCAATGTTTGGCGTTGGATCACACCTCCGCCATTATTAATAGTCGTTTTTTAGTTGAGCAGATCTTTAACGTATTTTATTACAATGTCCTCCCGGTAGCTTCTTTTACGTAACAGTTGCATATTACTTTGCTTTTAGACTTTCCGATTTTTATCCTTGTGATCGGCATTGGTTCATCTTGACGATTAGCTTGAATTTAAAACACGCGGCAATTTCTTGCAGTTATAAGCATGCACGCATTTTCCCATGTCGTTAGCATATGATTATCACACAATCTCCTATTGATTCTCTTCTTACGCCAGAGTTTACGTGCCGCTCGTGTCAGCTCTTATCATGCCTCGTCGACCTCAGTATTAAGCACGTAATGTATCTCACCCTTCATCATTTGAATGTTTCCTTATATAAAAATATGTGTCTTAACCATTCGCTTTCGCGGCCATTTTTATGCTGTTCCACCTCGATTGCCGATATAAACAGTATATATTCAGTAAGCTATTGGCTTCATTGCCGAGTATCAATCTTGTTGGCATAGGCGTGAGGCGCTATGAATGGAGAAATCATCAATTATTATAGATGAGCTTTCATGAGAACTGGACAAAGGCCTAATAACAGCAATGGTTGTCTTAAAGAATTCAGATTCAGGATAGAACATAAGATCAGAGTAAACCGATGTCTCTCCATTCCCAAGGTGTGGTAATTATTGCCTTAATGCAAATTAAAAATATCTCAGATATATTTCTAGAGAATGCACACCCCGGCAAAGAAACCCTGGAGGAGGGCACTATTATACAAATCTTATGGGGGGGGGGGGGGGAGGGCACTAGTATACAAATCTGATGGGGGGGGGGGGGGAGGGAGGGCACTATTATACAAATCTTATGGGGGGGCACTATTATACAAATCTTATGGGGTGGAGGGAGGGCACTGTTATACAAATCTTATGGGGTGGAGGGAGGGCACTATCATACAAATATTATGGGCGGGGCACTATTATACAAATCTTATGGGGGGGCACTATTATACAAATCTTATGGGGGGGCACTATTATACAAATATTATGGGGGGGCACTATTATACAAATCTTATTGGGGGGGCACTATTATACTAATTTCATGGGGGGGAGGGCACTATTATACAAATCTTATGGGGTGGAGGGGGGCACTATTATAAACCGAGCGATCCACAGAGAGCGTGTGTATTGGAAACGATGCCTTTCCGAATGGATTTTAGGTGAAATACCCCTTTTGAGAGGATTTTATTTTAGAGGTGAGAAAGGATGAGGGGGGGGGGGGGGACTGTATTCATAATCCCCTCGAAAATTACGCACAAAAAGTGCATTTTCGTCTTAGCCGTACCAACTATTTATCTATTTTGAGCCCGATAATCGCTCGAAAAATCTTCCAGTTGGCGCTAAGCTTAGTGGTGTAGCCTGAAGTGTTTGCCACGCCAAAACAACTTTAACTCATAATTATCAACTGTGTTTCCACGCCTGTATTATGAAGCTGTAACGCCTCAAATAGTAGAAGGGCATACTTTTTCTACTTGTTTTTGCACCTTCGCATGCGCTTTTATATTGAGACTCAGATTCTGTCTGCTCGTTGGCTTGAACTCAACGAAACGCCCTCAACCATAAAAACAAGACACGCTCTCGACCACCGATGTCTACGCACTGCATCAAAACTCACCTGTCAATCTTGTGACATCATTGGGGAATTTTCAAATAACGCTCAGGTGCAATGCTCCCAGAAATAAACTCGCCGGATCTCACTTTTGCTACTTTGACGAACGCGTTTATAGCGATATCGTGGAATCAAAAATGTGAACTCCCATTAAAACAAATTGTTATTTGTTTATCTTCCCTAAACCAAGTTAACTGAGCAAGACGAAATCGTGGCACGAACACCTTAATTTTCGATTATGAATACGGCCCCAAGATACCAAGAAGAAAATATAATCGGGATTTAGAAACTGTCTTGGAACTTATTGTTAGAGTTATGTTAGAGACATGTTCATAACTTTTATGAATATCGCACCATGATACGTGCAATGCCATTGACACTTTATCATTGGTTCCCTTGCATCTCTCTAAAGTGAGCTTTGGAACGAAATATGACTTGAGGCACATTTAACATCAAGGCACTCGACTTGTACGTCAAATATTTCTAACACTATCTCCGGTCCGAGTCAAATTATGTTGCGTAATTTTAGCTGAATCTCGTGCGGGTGGTGAAATCTCCTACCTGTACTCATAAATAATGTATTGAATTGAATTGAATCGGTTTAAAGTTCTCTTAAGTCAGTTACAGTTGTTCGACAAGCTTATACAATATCAAAAGTTAGTAACATTCAACAAATTAACAGCAGCAGAAGCATTGCTTATTTGCTGCAGAGCTCATACAAAATGTTACATATCATTCACATATCAGCTAGACTAGATAAAAATCATAGCAAAAAGGAACAAAATGAATAAATAGAACAGAAAACATGTAGACATGTTGGCGTCCAGAACAATTGTGCATGGAAAAAATCGATGGCTCTTAGGTGGCAAGAGCACTCAAGACGAGCCACTGAGCTACCGGGGCCGGCCACCCGAACCGGCAGGTCTGGGCGTCTCTTATATAGCGTGGCACAGGCGCGTTAGGCCCCTGCGTCAGGCTCCCTTGGTACTTCTTAAATGGTCTCGCATGCGGCACCGCTTTGCGGTCACCGGCCTGCTAGTGATGATCTCTCGCCTACGGCTGTGTACTGGGAATACTTGTTTCGCACTATGTCGCTTGTCCCCTGCTCGGATTCTTCGTTTCTTGTTTCTGCCTGCGTTTTCCTTTATTCCGTTTACGTTTTCATATTTACCCCGGCCCCCCCCTTTTTCTTTTGCGGGAGTTTTAATCAATGCGCACTGATACACATAGTATGTTTACCACTTTTTGCTTTATGTGACCCCAGCTGTTACGCTCACTCCTCTATTATTACATAGCTATACAGCTGTATGCTTTCTGCTGTGCGCTTAGGACAACCTGACGGTTGCTACACCTGATAAACCGTATCTGTCTGCACGGTGACAGCATTATTCTTCTGGGGTCAGTCTTTAACATGAGACTTCAGCCTCGATGAGTGACAGAGTCTCCTGTGGCTTCCGTCATAATACCTTCAGCAGAGTCAATATATATATTTGGCTTCAGCACTACTTTTTGGGGCAGAGTCTTCAAGCATGAGACTTCAGCCTCGATAGGTGACAGAGCCCCCTGTGGCTTAGGCACGGGACAATGTCTAAGCTGCAATAGTGGGCCGGTCATCCCATGCAAGCTGATCCCAGGCTGTTAATATCCCATAATTGTGTCGCCTGTCATTGCAGTCATGACACAAGGCACATGAAAAGGCCCCATAGTCGACTCGTTCACCTGTCACGCTACGCAACGTGACCCAAGGCAAGCCACATCCCATTTCAAACCACATTTTCGCCTGTCACTCTACTTGTGATCCAAGGCATGGGAACTAACTTAGGTTGCGTACTGGGCCTGTCATGCTATGCAATGTGACCCAAGGCCATTAATATCACACATTACACACAAAGTCTGGCCTGTCACTGTATTTGTGACCCAAGGCAGCGTTAAAGTACTGGGACTGATCATTCGCTTGCCACTGCGCAAGTGGCCCAAGGTATGTTGTAACAGTATAATTGCCTCAACGCTGGACGTTTGGCCTGTTACCGTATGGGTGACTCAAGGCAGGTAAGAATTGGTTGCTACATCCCATTTCAAACCACACTTTCGCCTGTGACTCTACTTGTGGTCCAAGGCATGGGAACTAACTTAGATTGTGTACTGGGCCTGTCATGCTATGCAATGTGACCCAAGGCCATTAATATCCCACATCAGACACAAAGTCTGGCCTGTCACGGTATTCGTGACCCAAGGCAGCGTAAAAGTACTGTGACTGATCATTCGCGCAAGTGGTCCAACGTATGTTGTAACCCTATAACTGCCTCAATGCTGCACGTTCCCCTGTCACTATAGGTGACTCAAGGGCGGTAAGAATTGATTGTTTTTGACTGGGCATGCAACTTGTTTCTTAATGTCCCAAGCAATCTGCCGCATACGTCAAGTGGCCACCGGCCACATCGCTAATACAACACTAAACCAGGCTCCACCAATTTTATTCGCTGTCACTGTGCTTCTGCATTTTCTTAAAGAGTACCTCAGATGGCACCCAAACGCAAGCCGCAGGATGCGGCCCCGCAACCACAGTCCAGCCGAAAGAGAGGGCGCATCAGTGGCAACAAAGGCCAGCACCCCGTCGACTACTGGCAGCAAGGCAACCAGCGCCCCGCTTGCCACAGCCAGCCAGGCATCCACCACACAAGCGACCACTGGCAGCGCAGCGGATGACGTCCTGCGCAAGACGTCTGACATGTTGTCAAAAGTGATGACGTGTATGGAGAACATGGCCTCGCAGCGTCATTGACCGCAGCCCAAGGCAATAAACCAACGCCAGGGGCCGCCTCCACCTCCGCCCTCCCAGACATGGGGGGCTGCATGACGCAGGGCCCAGCACCCGCGGCAATCGGCTCGCCATTGAACGGCGACCACGACCCAGAGGAGGACAGCCACCCAGCTGCGGATGACGGCATCGACCACATCTTCACCAGCTGCCACGCCGAGGGCGACCAAGGTGAGCTACCCCTTGGTGCCGTGTTGTGCCAGGAACCGATACGGCCACGCCCGGTGGTGTCGGCAGGCGCTCCCATCGGTCAAAACATTGACCTCAAGGTCAAACAAAAAATCTGGTGCCATAAGTACATTGACGTCAATGAGCTACTGAACCCCCATCAGCAGGCCACCTACACCCTATCGCTAGAAATGGACCATCAACAGCCTGCGCTTAAGTTTAACCAGGCCCGGCACCGGGCTCCTACCATACAGGATTGGGGACGGGCCTGGGACATATTTACCGCTATATACGTCCAAAAGTTCCCAGGGCAGCTCAACGACATCCTCACTTATGCAAGGGACGTGAAGAACCTCGCGGAGCAGGGAGCGAAGTGGTTATTTTTTGACCAGCATTTCCGCCTAGACAGGGAGTTCACGCATTGCACATGGTCCACAGTTAGGCAGGATCTGTACCATCAGTGCACCACCAGGACGTCGTCATTCACCCCAGCTCGGAACCATTTTCGTCCTTCCTACAATAACAACAACTACCACAACAGATCTAACCCCCTCAGCCAAACTCACACTTTCACACAACATCGCAACGCCACCCCACCAGGCTACTGCTTCGCATTCCATGCCCGCGAACAGAGATGCATCGCGCGTGGCCAATGCAGGTTTAAGCACAGTTGTTACCGTTGCCAGCAGTCACATCCCGCCTTCAAATGCCCCACCTCACGCCCCGCAGTCACCCGTCCCCCCACTACCCACGCCCGTAAAGATTAGGGCGCTTGCCCATCACCTAGAGGGATACCCACCTCAGCTCAAAGCCCGCATAGAAAGCGGCTTTACCTCAGGTTTCAAGGTTGGGTTTGAAGGGGAAGAGGGTGATTTACGCTCCAAGAATTCACAGTCAGCTCTCCTTAATGCGCGGCTGTCAGAGCAAAAATCAAACAGGAGTTGGAGGCTGGGCGTATAGCTGGCCCCTTCAACAAACCACCCTTCCATCACTTCAAGTGTTCCCCATTAGCACTGCGGGAAAAGACAACACCTGGTAAATATAGGCTCTTACGCAACCTGTCTTATCCCTACGACTCCCGGTCGGTCAACAAAGGCATACCCTCACAAACCACCACTGTTACATACCAGAACATATCCAACGCTATTCAACACATTCAACACTTACACCACCTCACAGGCCACGTCTTCATGGCAAAATCTGACATTTTTAGGCTTCTACCCCTTCACCCGTCACAATACCATCTGATGGGGTTCACCTGGGAAGGTGCGTACTACTATGACAAATGCCTCCCCATGGGGTGCGCAGCAGCATGTGCCATCTTTGAAATGTTCTCTGATGCAATTTAATGGATCCTTGAAACAAAGCTACACCTCAGTCACACAACCAAAATATTAGATGACTTTCTCTTCTTACACCTTACACAGACACAATTGCCAGGCACAATTATCAGCCTTCGTGCAGCTTACAAATGAAATTGGGGTGCCTCTAGCACCGGAGAAGACCGTAGGACCCGCGCAGACCATTACCTTCCTAGGCATCGAACTGGATACGAAAAAACTCCAGGCCCGACTGCCAAAGGAAAAACTCGAGCGCTACGCTTCGGACATTGACAAATACACGGATTCCCATAAGATCACCCTACGGGAGCTCCAGTCCCTTGTAGGAAAACTCCACTTTGCCACGTCGGTCGTACAGCCGGGCCGCCCATTCTTGCGCCGCCTCATTGACCTGTCAAAAGGGGTAACATGTCCCTCACATTACGTGAGGCTCACATTGCCAGCTAAGCAAGACCTCCGGACGTGGCACGATTTCTTGAAGTGCTACAACGGGGTCTCCATCATATCGCACCTTTCTGTCGCTACATCCCCTGCTATAAACATGTACTCAGATGCTTCCGGCTCTGGATACGGCGCGACCTTCGGGTCTTCTTGGATACAAGGAACATGGCCCCCCACATGGGCATCTTGCCACATTACAATCCTCGAGCTCTACCCCATCCTTCTCTTACTGCAAGTTTTCGGACACAAACTGCGTAACTCGGTTGTCACTTTTCACTGCGATATTATCGCCGTAACACACATACTTAAGACACAAACGTCCCGTGACCCGAAGATCATGGCTATCGTAAGATCTTTGGTGCTATTTTGCTTGCGCAATAATACCAAGTTCTTAGCGGTCCACATTCCGGGCGTGACAAATGTACTAGCAGATGCCATATATTGTTCACAGGTGACTCCACAATTGCTGCGTCAGTACAGCATGAAGCCCCTGCCGGAGCCTATACCCGACAGGTTCCTGTCTAAGAACTTCAGTCTACAATAGACACATTGGTCGGCAGATCACTGACGAAGTCCACTGTCAGGGCATACCAGCACCACTGGCAACAGTGTCTTCACTTTATCCGGAACACACTCAGGCACAACATGAAACTTCCACTACAGCCACAAGCAATAGCTTCATTCATTGCCCACTTATACAAAACTGGAAAAAGGTACTCCACCATTCTCACATACATAACGGCAGTGTCGTTCGCTCACAACATCAGATCACACCAGGACCCCACAGCTAAATTCCTCATCAAACGAATGCTAATCGGCATAAAAAAGACCACTCAGCCGACACAACGGCTGCTGCCGATAACAGCCGATGTGTTGGAATCATTGCTATCCCAAATGAAATACGCTACCGCATCGCGGTACCAGGACCTGCTATTCAAGGCGCTATTCACGCTGGCTTTTCACGCTTGCCTTAGAATCGGGAAACTCGTCATTTCCAACAATAATGCAGATAACATACTGCGCCTGGAACACATTGCCATGCCTCCTTCGGCCTCCAGCACACAGATCACGGTCCAGGGGGTTCCTGGTTCGGGCTCGTGCCCTATCATTAGCCTCCGTTCCTACCTGGAGGTACGACCCGGCACCCCGGGTCCACTCTTCCTTACCCTGGCCGGCCGCCCACTCGATCGCCAACAAGTGGTCGACTTCCTGAAGCTTACCTTGCGATTAGCAGGGCTTCCGGAACACCGATACAACACTCACTCGTTCCGAATCGGCCGCGCCACTCAGCTTGCACAGGACAACATATCGCACGCAACCATTAAACAAGCCGGACGCTGGAAATCTAACGCCTACACGGCATACATACGTCCTAAACAGATCTTGCTTCCTACGCCCTCACCCTCTAAGTCCTCCTAACCATGCGATATGGGCCCCTACCTTTCTCCCCGCGCCTTTCACTCCATCTCCTTGCCTGCTTTGCTTCCTCTTCTTGGGTGCCAGCTCTGACTCTGCCGGCCATTTCCCGACGAGTCAGACCTTCTTGGCGCTCCTTATGAGGAGGGCACCCATCCCTACACGCCACTCCACCTAAGTCTCATACATTGCCTCATGCTAGTCACCACCCTCATTCACAAATGGGTAGGTCAGCTTTGGTTGCCTGCCCAGGTCATCCTCATAGTCAGGCAAAGGTCACCCCCATGCCGGGGCTAGCCCGGCACGGTGGACAGGGGGGAAGGTCAGCTTTGGTTGCCTTCCCAATCATTAGCAATTCTGTGTAACTGTGGGAAGGGTCGGCCTTGGTTGCCTTCCCAATCATCGGAATAAGCGTGTAAATATATAATGTTATACAAGTGATGTCTGTGACGCTAGCCATGATGTACCTGCGCGGATGTAATACAATACTGATGTTTGCGAGTATCTCTCCAGCTGTACATAAGTTACTTTTACGTAGCGCCAGACCGGGACTAGCCCGGCATGGCGGTCAACTGTATATACGTTCGATAAAACACAAGTGCGCCGCCAGGCGGCCGCCTTGCTAGAAATAAGGTTTCACCCACTATTGGTTTATTGAAATTGGTTATTAATAGAAATAAGGTTTCACCCACTATTGGTATATTGAAATCGGTTATTAATAGAAATAGGGTTCACCACTATTGGTATATTAAAATTGGTTATTAAATAAAAAAAATATAAACCCAGTTATCGTGTTCTGTCGTTGCTAGCGGAACAAATATGAAATTATGTGCCATAATTTCTTTTGTTGTGCAGCAACGATAGAAGTTATTACCCCCTACTCGCAGGGGGCCTCTCCTAAGTATATTCCCCCCACCTGGAGCCCCGGGTCCTCCCGTCCCCCCATCGTGAGCCCCCGGGATTTAGGTCACGTGGGCGATGAGTCACGCGGCGTCACATGACCTACGCGCACTTGTCCGTCCGCCATTTTGCTACTTCAGCAAGAAACATCGAAATTTCCACCTCCTCCCCACCACCTCCTGGCGCTCCTTATGAGGAGGGCACCCATCACTACACGCCACTCCACTTAAATCTCATACATTGCCTCATGCTAGTCACCACCCTCATTCACAAATGGGTAGGTCAGCTTTGGTTGCCTGCCCAGGTCACCCTCATAGTCAGGCAAAGGTCACCCCCATGCCGGGGCTAGCCCGGCACGGTGGACAGGGGGGAAGGTCAGCTTTGGTTGCCTTCCCAATCATTAGCAATTCTGTGTAACTGTGGGAAAGGTCGGCCTTGGTTGCCTTCCCAATCATCGGAATAAGCGTGTAAATATATAATGTTATACAAGTGATGTCTGGGACGCTAGCCATGATGTATCTGCGCGGATGTAATACAATACTGATGTTTGCGAGTATCTCTCCAGCTGTACATAAGTTACTTTTACGTAGCGCCAGACCGGGACTAGCCCGGCATGGCGGTCAACTGTATATACGTTCGATAAAACACAAGTGCGCCGCCAGGCGGCCGCCTTGCTAGAAATAAGGTTTCACCCACTGTTGGTTTATTGAAATTGGTTATTAATAGAAATATGGTTTCATCCACTATTGGTATATTGAAATCGGTTATTAATAGAAATAGGGTTCACCACTATTGGTATATTGAAATTGGTTATTAATTTTTAAAAATATAAACCCAGTTATCGTGTTCTGTCGTTGCTAGCGGAACAAATATATATGTAGAAGGCGTGAAAATGCCTGTGTGGGTGATGTGTGAGCTTTACGGTCGAGTTCTTTGCGGGCCGCTTTTCGCCGGTCCAGATTTTGTGAGTTTCGTGTATATTTCTTGCTGCGGTCAGTTCCGACACGTGGTGATCAATTTCACTCTAGCGGACCCCATTCCTTTCTTGATCATTCTCGTATCTGTCGTCGATATCTCTTTCTATCCCCCCCCCCCCCCCCCCTTTATTCCGCTGTACTTATTTCTCATTGGTCCAATGTTCCACTCCTGTGCCACTCCTGTGCCGAGTATGTCCATCCCATTTCTTCATGGGTAATATAAAGCGCTGCGCTTGGGTGGTCAAGACATACCCTTCACAGCCAGCCTCCAGACCGGAGCTGTTATTGTCATCTGTCATCATAAGTGGAAGTAGGAAGTGGGATTTAAGGGGAATTTAACTTGATGGATCTCGTCAGTATTTTATCGCTCGGTCAGATAATGTGTATGAATGAATAACATTTCACGATACTTGTACTGAAGTAATATGTAAGATGTGTTTGATTGATGTGTTTGATTGATGTGTTTGATTGATGTGTTTGATTGATGTGTTTGATTGATGTGTTTGATTGATGTGTTTGATTGATGTGTTTGATTGATGTGTTTGATTGATGTGTTTGATTGATGTGTTTGATTGATATGATGGATTGATATGATGGATTGATATGATGGATTGATATCAGTGCTAGATTGATGTGTTTAATTTACTGACATCATTTATATGATGTTAGATTTAGCGTTTAATGTCTGAATATAGTGTAGGAATTCTCTACTCCCACTAATATATTTATGTGGGGTCATTGACATCGTCCTTATGTATATGAATTGTGAATAACATTCCAATATTGTCATACAGCCGTTATTGTGACGATGTGATGAAGCGGACGTCAATAGACATACCCTTCACAGCCAGCCTCCAGACCGGAGCTGTTATTGTCATCTGTATTTTACAGCAATAAAGCCATTATTACAAACCCGGTGGTGTTCAGCGACTACATATATTTTCAAGCCGAATATTTATTAGCCAGTTACTCGTTTTGCGAATGGAGTTTTGCGAATTTGTTCAGGAATGGAGGTCTGGTTCGGATTCTCAGCGGTATAACCGTATAACCAGTGAAAAATAATGTGTTATTTAATGTTAACCTACCTATTTCGCCTTTGGAGCTGAAGCCGTATCCATCATTCTTTAGGCCAATTTAAACACTCGAAGTGTCAGTGAAACTTAGCCTGTTGACTGACAATTCAATTGTTCAATCCGAAAAAGGCTACTCATGCTACCCGGACCAGACAATGTAAATATACAAAGCCTGGTAATCGAACCAGCATTTAATTTTTCAAGGACAATTAAGTTCGGAAAACCGGAAAGTTTGGACAAAAAGCACGGAACTTTGTTTACAAAATTTCAAAACATAACACTGTCAGTGTCACTGCAAGGTGGGCGATAATACCCCTCAATGACAATCGAAAAGCGGACGGTACCTTTCGTTGAAGAAGGCTTTGGTGCTATTCGTATCGTAGGCAGTTTTCTGAAGATGATACGGTTTAATCACGTAGTCGTTGAAACATTCGCATAATTGGTTTTTTCTCACAGTCATCTAAATCGGATTCGAAGTGTCATAATTGTGCGGACGAAGCGTTACGTCCCACCCGGCAGTTCGAATTGACGCGCCGCCTACCTGCGAGAGTGTTTAATTCAGGTTCAGTTTAAGCCAATCATAGAGTCCGACACAGTCCGAAAAATCGGCCTGAGGGACCGGTATTATCGCTCATCTGTGAGGGACCGGTATTATCGTTCATGTGGTCACGGTTTTTCAATCGCATGGACATATGAAATTTCAATTATTTTTTTTTTATCTTTTTTTTTTGTACATGTGTGTTGCTATAGAAGCTCGCCTCGCTCGCTAATAAGCATATTTTAAATGTTGGTTTGATAAGTCGTAGTATCTTGTCAGTGGTGTGTATTTGTAAACCTGCCGGCCAGATACCTTTATAGATTTGTATATAATAAGATAGGGCAAATTTGCCTTGATGGACTTTACTTGTTGTGATCTAATAGAGTTGAAATTGTTTATCTTTGTCCTCAAAGGCTATGGACTTTATAATAACCGTTGGACGTTTTTTGTTTTCTTTCGTTGTTTTGTGGTGTTTTGGTCGGAAAAAATGTAACCCTGGGGTTTATTTCCAAGGATATCATCAAAAAATTTACGATCACGATTACGATACATAAATTGTATCTGACGGCCCGAGAAGGTCCATTTTACGTCTCTCCTTAACGTACCACTAAAAACCGTCACCCTTGTTTTATTCAAAATTATACTCATGACCCATCCCTCAAGATTAACAAGGTTGTCTGCGTACATGAGTGCGATCAGGTTGGGGAAGCTTTCATTTTCATTTTCACCACAAACGGCTGATTAACCATTTGTTGATTATTGTTAAAATATATATATATTTGTGTAAGTGGAAAGAATATACGCCAAGTTTATTCGGCCCGGTAAGGCTAATCTTATTTAATTATCAGTTAGAGAGTATCGTGGAAAGTAACCCAATCACAAGCAGAAGGAGTTCAACAGAAAGTGGACACCCATTGAGAGTGGGTTATTACGGTTATTTTAGCCGTATCCTGAACTTACTCCTCATGCACGAGAACAGAATCTCTATAGCCAATGTTTTCTTACTACGTGTAAATGTCATGTCAGTTTCTTTCACATAATAACAAAAAGAAAAAAAATAAGTCTTCATTGGTATATACACCTTTGAAGTCATTACTCACCGACATGTTAAGATACTCGTCAAGGTACAGAATAAAAAGAAACGGGTTGAATAGGCAGGCTTGCCTCGTGCCTAAAGAGCATTTAAAGAAATCGGTGATCCACTTTCACGTTTAACTGCGGATCTTAGTTTTCCGTAAAGAGACATCAGATTAAATCCTATTGTACTAGTTAACACGACCGCCAACTCTTAATAAATTGCTAGTATTATTATCTTTATTCGTATTATTGTATAGTAAGTTACATTTCCATTCTATAATTGCTTCAGATATTAGGTATACGCATGTTTGCGGTTCAAGCACTCGCACATTAGTATGGTGTATCTATTCATAGTAGTTGCTATTATTATTATCATTAAAACACATCAATATCCCCATACCCTGTCGTTTGAGTTGGTTTATGGACACCACGGAGGTCGAATTGGCATCCTGCCGCCAAGCGAGTTCCCGTTATATGTCGTTAATCTCTGACTGCACTATAGAAAGGGAGATGGACGATGGTGGGTTGTTCATAATTTAAACAGCTCAAGTTTCGTATAAATATTTTCTTCACAAAGAAGCATAGAAGGCCCAATAGAAAGCCCAATAAAAACGGCATATACAAGACTTCTAGACTAGCAACCCCCCCCCCAACCCCCCACCATCCCCGAGCTATCCAAATTTGAAATAAATAAAGAAGCCTTTGATAGGTGGAAACTTTGCAAAAAGAAAGTAGCATAAATAAACGGTGTCGACCATCTTACAACAGAGTTAGTCATATAACATGAGATTATAAACACTGAGCGGCGGAGGCCGTTTAGGAAGTGACACAACCAAACCAAATTAAATCAACTGTATGAACTTCTTCATCTTGTAATGAACTATAATGGAATTATTTCTATCACTTCCTCTAAAGCAACGTGTTTTCTATAGCGAGAAACATATTAGAATATTGAGGGGAAAATACAGTTACATTTACAGAAACGTAAATATTCCTTTGCTATTAACAAAGCCAAGTCAACAATGCTGTTTTCACCTATAGTAATTTTACTATTAGTAAGGTACTAGTAGCATTATTAAATCAGACGTTTTTGAAACGTCTTTTCCATCCAGTCCAGCTGTGCCACCGCGAACGTCAATCCAGTCCAGCTGTGCCACCGCGAACGTCAATCCAGTCCAGCTGTGCCACCGCGAACGTCAATCCAGTCCAGCTGTGCCACCGCGAACGTCAATCCAGTCCAGCTGTGCCACCGCGAACGTCAATCCAGTCCAGCTGTGCCACCGCGAACGTCAATCCAGTCCAGCTGTGCCACCGCGAACGTCAATCCAGTCCAGCTGTGCCACCGCGAACGTCAATCCAGTCCAGCTGTGCCACCGCGAACGTCAATCCAGTCCAGCTGTGCCACCGCGAACGTCAATCCAGTCCAGCTGTGCCACCGCGAACGTCAATCCAGTCCAGCTGTGCCACCGCGAACGTCAATCCAGTCCAGCTGTGCCACCGCGAACGTCAATCCAGTCCAGCTGTGCCACCGCGAACGTCAATCCAGTCCAGCTGTGCCACCGCGAACGTCAATCCAGTCCAGCTGTGCCACCGCGAACGTCAATCCAGTCCAGCTGTGCCACCGCGAACGTCAATCCAGTCCAGCTGTGCCACCGCGAACGTCAATCCAGTCCAGCTGTGCCACCGCGAACGTCAATCCAGTCCAGCTGTGCCACCGCGAACGTCAATCCAGTCCAGCTGTGCCACCGCGAACGTCAATCCAGTCCAGCTGTGCCACCGCGAACGTCAATCCAGTCCAGCTGTGCCACCGTGAACGTCAATCCAGTCCAGCTGTGCCACCGTGAACGTCAATCCAGTCCAGCTGTGCCACCGTGAACGTCTGGGCAATAATCACCTTTCCAAATAGTGTCAAAAGTCGACCTCACCACACTTTTAAAATGTATAACTTTTCATTTTATTCAGGTGTAACCGTAGTTCACCACTACATATATATTTACACTTTTAAAAACAAAACTCTCTTTTCTAGTTGTATTCTATTCTGCTTCTATTGTGATCGCCTCGTAAATTGTAAAAAACTTCCGGCCGTCGCTTTATGGTTGTCGACTGAACACCGATTGCAATAACCCATTTGCCTGCCGCGCGAGAGGGAAAAACCGAAACGTAAACGTATCGGCGCTAAAGGATCGGGATGCGTATCAGTATATATATGCGCATAACACTCTATTGTCAACCCTAGATAAGCGAAACGCTGATTTCATGTAACATTTATAGAAGCAGTTGTTTGATCCTATATACAAAACATTAAGGACGAGTGGGGGAGGGGGGGGGGGGTACATGTTCTGGATACTTTAGCATGAAAAAGCAAAACCATAGTAGCCCTACCATCAATTAAATCATTCATAAGGGAAACTAGCACAGAGCGACAAAAAATTATCAGTTATTCCATGCCCAGTTCTACCGTCTAGCACTGTACATAAGCGATAGTCCAAAGTCGCTCTGCAACATTACATTTCCAGAGAAAATGTATAGTTTCATTAACCTGATGACAAAACATTTTCGGTGTCTACCAGTTTACATAGAAACAATGATAGTTCTGCATAAAAATTGATATTGGAAGATTTGAGGGAAGGTTTCTCGTCAACAGTACACTTTAATGCTAGGCAGTACAGGATGGTCCATGGCGCATCTGCTAAATTAAGATTTAAGTTGTCTTCCCATTTTCTTTCGTTACTGTCTCCATGCTTGGGGTACACTGTGAATAAGACTGTAGAAGCCTGCAAAGTTTAGTTAGATATTAAACTTATGCGTACAACTTTGCCATCTTAAAGGTGACCCGTCTTCATTGAGTACATCGTTGGAAGTACAATGTTTAGCGCTTACATGCCTTCCCAGATCTTGTGAGCCAGTCGCCTTCTTTACACCATATCAGTAGGCTTATATAAGTATATCGTGACCAATAAAGGGCACGCGTGGCTAGGCAACTAGGCGGGCCATATCAATTAATAATCACAATTCTTTTGTGCGAGACCAAGGCGAGACGTCATGTTTCGTCGTTCTACGCCATGTAACTATGGCAACGAGTTTTTATTGTGTTATGTTGTTATTTAAAGGCCGAAGGGCGGTTTGGGTAAGATTACAGGATTTTAGATAGTGCCATTGTACTCGTTAACACGACCATCATCTCGTAATCATATTTTGTTATGTGATAGTTCTTCTCATACGCTCGTCTTATTTTGTTTCCAAGAAGCCCGGCTCGTGCAGCAAGCGGGAGGTTTAAGGTCCAGCGTTAATTGCCTTTATGAGTACTATTAACAACATCGGCCATTGGCCCATATGACGCCTTAAAACAACCACAATTAGTCAGTTACGATCATTCCATGTTTCGTGACGTAAATGTAGTTTCCCCTTCCAAGAGCTGGTGCGCTGTAGATTCCCCTTCCAAGAGCTGGTGCGCTGTACGCATGAGACGGGCAGCAACGTACTATTTTTTTCTGCTGATCAATTTGTTACAAAATATTGCAGATTAATGGGTACAAAGACGTTGTTGGCGTCAGTGATAATCTCATTGATAATAGCACTAACTGCTGTTATTGGAGAAGTTTCGCGAAAGAGACCACTCTGCTAATGAGACCAATTTGGCTCCGTCACGTAGGTGGTGTTATATACGGGGTTTCGCTGAATGTGGAAACACGTTGCTGCTCCTAACACTGGCTCTCTGATGGCTGTGCCACGAAACATGCATCGACATGGGCGACCTGACATCTGAGCGATAATGAGACGATTATTTTGTAAAAATGACGGAAAATTGGCGGGCCTATTATTGTCATTATATAGTAATTACATAGTCATTACATTAGGGCACGTCACCTATCAGGGGTTCTACTTCCGGCCTGGCAGTTTGATAACAAATGAACGAACACGTGGTTATTGTTCAGTGCACAGTTTGGCTCGACCCTGCATAACAATGAATACCACGCGCAGAAGGCTGCCATCATAGTGACGACATAGGACATGGAACCCAGTAAGCTTTAATAAAAAACATTTTACTTTTGTCCTAATGTCTATACAAGTGACATATAATATTAAAACAAGAGAACTGCAAACTACGAAATGCATCAATAATAACAATTAGCACACAAGGAAACCAGTAACATTAAACATTTTTGATAGTTTTATATAGAGAATTTCCTTTAAAGCGGGTGGCCAACCTAATTTAATCGCGATCTGCACCGAAAGTTTACATCTTAAAATTAAATTGGCCAGTGTTAACGCTTCGTTTCGGCCGACTGGTAAGGAGAAAAAAATTAAGGCAAGCCGCCCCCATTAATGTCGAGCAGCGCGCCATTTTGCCGGAGCAAGAGACGCATATTGTGACTATGCATACGGCGCCGCCTTACGTTACAGCTCGCGGAGAGAGAGATCAGGGCCGCGATTTCTAGATGAACAGCGGCAGTTCCAAGCCGTGCAGTAGCGCAAGGTCTTAGCCTTTCATGGAAAAGTGCCGTTTAAACAAATTGATATACGTCTTGCGGCGATTGAATCCGCAACAATGCCATGATAGGAGTTAGAATCGCAACTATTTATACTAGCGATTATCATGCGCTCTTGTTTTGCTCACACAATAGGCGCAATTTCCGGTTTTAATAAATTAGAGTATCGCCTCCTGATTGGTAAATCGCGGACACGCCTCCAAAAAGGGCTGCCGCCTGGGTAGGCGGCCAAATCGTGCCTGGCGGTCACTTCTAAATGCTATGGTGAGCTACAGATAGAACGAAAAATTTTGTAATTTGGAGGATAGACAATTGAGTATTATATGAATCGGTAAAGCAGCGTTAGAGGCCAGGCTGTCGGTTCCCTTTAACCAGCATAAACTTACAAATAACGATAAATTATACTAATCATCATCATAATTTTTAGTGTTTATGCAGTAAGTTAACTGTTGCATTTCTTCATAGATTTAGCTGACTTTTCAACTATGTACTGATGTCTAATTCATATATACATAATTTGCAATATGTTATTGGTATATTCACTTGAATGTTTACTTGCAGAAGACTCCGTGTTAGAGAATGACAGCTCTCGTAATGAGACGAGTTAGAGAGAATTAGACTACCTAAAATAAATGGTCCATATTAAGATTAAGGTAACAGTTTTATAAGAAAGGAGAGGAACCCAGTCGCTATTTCTTGAATCTGGAACAAAAAAACTACGTGAGCAAATTAATCAAGCATCTGGTTGTAGATCAAGGGATTGTAACTAATCAGGGAATAACCAGACGGGAACAAATGTGTTATTGCCAGAGATTATATTCAAATTGTGACCACCATAAAGCAGATCACTACATAGCATCATTCCTGAATTAGAATAATATAAAAAGCCTTGATGAACACCAGAGAACGCGATGTGATGCACGTCTTGAATCATCTGAAGTTTTAGAAGTTTTGAAAGGTATGAAGAACAATAAGTCGCCTGGTAGTCACATGTTTCCTATTGATTTTTAGAAATATTTTGGATAGACCTTGGCAACTGCCTCGTTCGTAGTAAGTTATACGCGTACTAGTCTGGATCACTCTCGGTTACTCAAAGACAAGGTATAATTACTTGCCTAACCAAAGGCGATAAACCTAGAGAGTGCCTGAAAAACTGGCGCCCCATTTCATTGTTAAATGCAGATTATAAATTATTTTCAGGGGTACTGGCCCATTATACAATAATCCTATAAGCTGCGTCATTAACAACGGTCATTTTTCTAAATTTTTTCCTGCTTGAAAGAGGCTGTAGGTAGGGGGACCCCTTGTCCCCCTATCTATTTATTTCATCAATTGAACCCCTAGCGATGGCAATTAAACAAGATAGAAATATAGGGGGTACATGTATAACAGTATGTGAAAAAGAATTTAAGCTTGGTCAATACGCTGATGACACTTTTTTATTATTAGATGGACGTGAGTATTCTTTAAGATTAACACACTGGTTCCACGTCCTAAATCGTTACTGGGATGACAGCTTTCTGGTTCATCAAGCAAGGAGCGAGGGAACTACGCAGTGATAAATTAAGGTCGCACATAACGAACTTATCGTCAAAATCCGATCTCGTAATGTATCGCACATATAAAACGAGATTCACTTGCTTGTCTTATTACTTAGCCGAGGAGACAGCGATGAGTGGAAATAAAACTCAGTACCTTCTTAGGAGTTCAGTGCTTGTCACAGTATCCTCGTCATGTTGTGACGTAATGGAGAAGCTATGGTACTCCCTCCAAGATTAAGAAGAAGTAGACATGTCTATCAGGATGGCGGGTCGTCAAGCAAGTGTTGCTTGAGCTATTTCTTCCTTAAAACCAATATTATAAATAGTATTTCCTGTATATTGCTATTGTTCATAAGGGTTTATAGCGAAAGTTCTTGACGAACACGAACGACGAAGTTGGAAAACTCGAAATCAATTACTAAGACAAAAACGAGGTAAGTTCCCACCTGAAGGACAACAACAAAAACTAAATACCGAAAAAATTGAAACTTACTCAACAACCCGAACAGCTATGCTCAACCCATGAATTTTATACTTTAATATGAATACTACAGCACATCGACGAGGTAGAAAACTATATTTTTGTTTACCCAGCGTTTACCGAGCTGGCATTTTATCTCGAGAATAGGATGTCGCAATTAGTAGACATAGGAAACTTGTTATATTTTATTATGAGGTGGTGTGGTGTCATAGACCGGAGCTGAAAGACGGTTGCGTTAAAGTGGCAGATCCGCGAGATCTATCACGCCGAGATATCGCGAGATGTATGTTATATCTGTCGTCTGGGATAATGCATATATCCACCATGATCCATGGAAGGAAAACATGTGAAGACCGAACCTATAATTTCTATGGAGAGGGATTTAACAGGTGAGGCAGTGAAGGATGTGATGGCTGGGGAAAACCACATAAGGCCTAATTCTCATCATGTGGACATTGGCTCCCGGGACCTATCTCTCACCATGTCGACATTGGCTCTCGGTACCTATCTCTCATCATGTCGAAATTGGCTCTCGGGGCCTATCTCTCACCATGTGGACATTGACTCCCGGGGCCTATCTCTTACCATGTGGACGTTGACTCCCGGGACCTATCTCTCACCATGTCGACATTGGCTCTCGGGGCCTATCTCTTATCATGTCGAAATTGGCTCTCTGGGCCATCTCTGATCATGTGGACATTGGGTCTCGGGGCCTATCTCTCACTTTTAGACATTGGCTCCCGGGGCCTATCTCTCATCGAGAGAAGAAACTTGGTGCACAAGACACATCTGCGTCAACACGCCTCTGAGCGCCATGTGGACTGGGCCGGGGGACTGGGGCTAGAGCTTGCCAGGCTTCAAGCAGCGGTTTCATGGTGTGCCGCGTAATATCTTTAAGCATTTAATGAAGCTAGGAAACCGCGTTGCCACGGCATTTACGAGGCGAATTCGTCAATTTTTGAACGAGTCTCCGTGGCATGGCTTCAACATCTGTTCCCTGTTTCCCTTATTATACGACACATGAGTGTTCCCGCTCCCCCCCCCCCTTCCTCCACCCGCACCCATCCCCCACCCATGCCCTCACCCGGCAGTGATTTAAGCATATGGTTCACGGTATACCTTGCGGATGGGTGGGGTGGGGGGGGGGAGGCATCCGTTGGTGTTAGGGTTGCTATGATATAGATTGACTGGAGGAAGCATTGTTATAAGCTTAATTAATTGCTGCTGATGACTGTAATGCGGGGTGAACAGACCAAAGCCCCGTCGGACGGAATCCCCGATCACCAGAACCCTCTAGGATAAAATTCAGGACAGAGTACATCAGTCAAACGTGTCTGCAAATCATGGCGACTGAATCAACGTAGACAACAGGAAACAAGTGACAACATTACCATATAACGTTAACCACGTACGTTGACACAGATATCGACCAATCGGGTAATTTCGTCAGGGGGGGGGGCATTGATGTCTGGATGTTTTCCTAGAATTACTGATGTCAGTTCGCTTTCTGGTAAAATTAAAGAGATAGGCGCGTAGATCACGTCCCAAAATAATTCTCCAAGAAATCAGAACAAGTTTAACTTTAGGCTGTGAAAAACTGCATCAAGCATTATTATTATAGGCTCGAAAAAGAGTACGGAAGAAAGGAATTTGAATTTAAGTAAATATATTTTATAAATGGAATCATTTTGTACATGCAATACTGAGTGAATAACGTCATTTTTACGGTATGCGGGTGTGTGCATGTTCTTTGGTTTCTGCGTTATTTCATTTGTGTAGAGAAATTTTAGCGGAATTTGAAAATAGAAACGAAAAAGGAAGACAATTTTCAAGTACTTAACAGTAGGCTTTTTTGCAATTGACACAGACGTGGTTCGAACCGTCATTAAATATGCAATTTTTGTTCAGCCATTTTAACCCAGATTTTGAGATCTAACCATGCGAAGCAGTCACGCTGTCCGCCATATTGGCAATCTAGTTTGTTCTCTGAAGCCGGCTTCGTTAACAATGCCTGGACCAATTCAAAAAAAAAATAGTTTCATGCCCACTCGATTCTTCACGCACAAATAGCGCAGCCGGCTGGTTCCCAACACTCAAACGTTAACTACAATAAGTGCGCGTCACGCAGCTGCAGCAAGGCACCAGCGTGATGCGCACTGGTTTTGCTGGTCCCCAAAGGCCCTAAACCGGCAGTATAACCCGCGAGAACTATATGCCCTATAGCATCGATTTATAAGAGCTTATAATGGATACACTTTGGACCTGTATTATGTAAAACATATATTACGGTATTAGATTTTTAAGATCTCCAGACAAAAAAGTTCCCTAGAGATCATTATGTCACTGAAAAATGTCAGGAAACTTGGCCGCTTTCGATTGTTTTCTTGCTACGCACAGCGCAGTGAAATTACATTAGCAGGGTGGTAATGATATGGGATGTTTTCTCGGCATATATGACTAAATCTCATTGTTAAAATGATATCCTTTGACAGCCAGGATATTTGTTCTATTTCAAGATTATTTTTAACGAAAACACTCCGTTAACCGTTGAAAATGATGCATTTAAATATCCGCACACGCCTTTTGCGTATACGTATAAGAATATGCAGCCCGGAGCGAGCCGGATCGAGTTACCGAAACACGCGCTTGTCAGAATTTCGCCTTTTGTTTACACGTCGGGCTTCTCCCTTCCTTGATCCTTCCTATTGTCGCTGTATGACATACAGAGGTCAAAGCGTGCTACTCAAGTTGACCAAGTATACCGATGACTAATTCTGTACCTGGTCAAGCTGATCAAATCAACGTCTGCCAGCAAATCGGTTGCTCCCACGCCCCAACGGGTATTTAATACGTTGCTGGATTGGGGGTCGGGAGGGGGGGGGGGGAGGGGGTCCGCGGTAAAGCCCCCCCCCCTTTTTCATCTCCAAAATCCGCTCGGTCGGGGCGTTTTAGCGCCAAAATCCACTCCATCGGAGTGTTTTACCGTCAAAGTGCGCACGGTCGGGGTGTTTGTTTCCGCTATCCCGCTCTATGTCGCCGTTCCATGCAGACACCCATTCGGGTTTTTCCTTTTCTTCGGCATACCCGCTCTATGATCGCACATTTTCAGAACCTCCGCCCCCCCCCTCCCCCCCCCCCCTCCGCCCCCAGGTGTCAACTTTTAAAATATCTTTTTCATCATAAATGTCGGCTCTCTCATGCATCAAGGGGAACCGGCGGATACCCCACCCTCCCACCATATTGGTATAATAGTACCCCGACCCGCCGGACTTCTCAGTCACCCATTGGCGTTTATATTAGTATTGTGTTTATAACAACAGGAGAATTGGGTGGGATGTGGGGGAGGGCGATGGTGATGGGCACACCTTGTTGACATGTCGCCATCAAGGCATGTTGTTGATCACGGCTGCTAAGAGTCCATCTGTGAAGTGCCAAACCTTAAACAGCTCGGCTTTAATCTCGACACACCTTGCTCCGAATGGTGGTGGGGGTGCGAATGCGGGTGCGGGTGGGGGTGGGGGTATGTTACGTGACGTGACCCGCCCGTTATTTCAAACCCCGTGTTATCAGCTTACATAGGCGTCTCCAGGCAGCAGGGGCGGTGGCATTGGCACTCGGTGATCACGCATTCCGGCCCTCTCTCATCCTCTTTCAACGTCTCTCTCTGTCTCGCTCTCCCTCTCTACCCCTCACAGCGAGGCAGACGCGCGGGCCTTCGGCGCGGACAGGTGTGTGGTCAGGAGGCACTGCGACGGGGCCGAGACACGAGGCGTGGAGGCGGCGCCAGGGTAACGGTAGGGTAACGGTACAAACGTGACCCTGGACTTAAGGTAAGCCACCCATAATGAGCCTCGGCAATTTTGAGCAGACCTCGGTAAACATCGGCAAACTTCGGCGGGCTGTAGCCCTGATATTTTAAGCAGTCTTAATGAAACAAAGCACGAATAAAACACAGCAAAAGAAGTGGTGACATAGGTAAAATAAATAGAACATCGTATAATAAGCTTCGGCGATTTAGAGAAGACCTCGGCAAACATCGACAAACATCGGCGGGTGTCAGTGAAAGGGGAATCCCTAACTCGTTACGTCATTCACAGGAAATCTCCAATTCGTGACGGCATTCACGGGGCATTTCCCCGAGAATGGCTCTTCGTGCTAAATTCCGAATATTCAAGAAAAAAACATGAGGAAAACGTGTAAATAGTTCAGAAAACAGTCGTGTAGATCATAATTATATATATCGGAGACCATTATATATAACCAGATTTATTAAAATGTGAGCACAAGGCGTAAATTACTGATAATTGGTGTGAAATAAGCTGCTCCAAAAAATATTTCTGAAATAACATTTTCAAGTTTCAGGACGTGTTTCTCGGGAAATTTGCACGGCTACCTATATTTTTCTTTATTTTTATTACAAGAACTATGTTTTTAGAAGTTTTTAAACGTCGTTTGGTGTCAAGATTTTCATTTTTGATGAAATTTTTTTTGCTACTATTTACATTGTTGGATATCATTCCTGTATTGCACTAGGTTTAAGCTTCCCAAAGAGCTATTACTGATGATAATGACTCAATATTGAGCTGAGCAAAATTATATATTCGTGGTAGGTGTCAAGTTTTGGTCATTTTGTGAAATGGGAGTATACTTGGAAAATGGAGAATATTTTTTTAACGGGACCGTAAAGTATCCTAAAAATTCACCAGAAGGTGTGTAATTGGGTATACTTTCATATAATAATCACAAATACAGAGTTCTTTTACCTTGCTATTATGGGTGGCTTACCTTAATACGACCGTCAGCGTTAGTAGATATGGAAATGAATGATTCAACTGCTACCAGTGGTTGGTTCCAGTCTGAAGAAGCAGTAGCAACACCAGAGACCTGGCACGACCAACCGCCCAGCATCACACATGGACCTGTCATGTTCGTGTTTCGCTCGATGTGGATGATACTGGTTTCTCTGATCTTCGTCTCCAAAGCCTTCGTGATATTAGGTGCTGAGGCGCAAGCGCCAACTCTACGCGAAGCCGGCCAACATGTGTTTGATGAGCCTCGCTCTGGCCGACACCGTCACGGGGTTCTCTATTATCGCCCACTTTGCCTTCAGCGTCCTGGTGCTGAGCGGGTCGTCGTTCGGCCACATGCACGAGCATCGCCACGCCTGGGAGCTGGTCACGTGCAAGGTACAATGCGGTTTCTCGGTCCTGTCTCTCGGGTCCTCGCTGGTACACGTCACCCTCATCTGTACGGAGCGCTACTACAGAGTGGTGCACCACGGATCAACCTACTGCAGGATATTTACCCCTCGTCGGACCGCCGTATACATTGCGGTATCCTGGCTATACGTGGCGGCCATAGCAACCGCGACAGCGGCCTTGGCCACGCCACAATAAGGGCCCCATAGGGGCTTTTTCGACACGGCGATTTTTAAAATCGACAACGCGACATTGGGGTTGTCTTAGAATCGACATGCGACATAAGACTTAGCGACACGGCGACATGGAACTTTTCTTAGAATCGACACGCGACATGGACCTTTTCTTAAAATCGACACGCGACATGGACCTTTTCTTAAAATCGACACGCGACATGGCTACCCCCCATCAGGGGCCCTAGAATACCGAACAGCCGCGCCGAGATATAAAGCCGGCCACCAACTTCTGCTCAGGTGAACAAATCTGCTTCTCTCCGGGTAGACCACATGTTTTCATGATTTAAATTCAACACAGAATATACTTATTTGACACGGAGAAGAGATTGGTAACATAAAAATTACACAACTTATTGCTTTAATGTTCTATGTCAATATTTACTTCATGGCCCACAGGCCCGCTCCAAGAAACAGAGAATCCAGGGGGGACATGCAACAGGGCTAGGGTCTGGGTCCAGTGCTAACTCTGACATCAAAACTACCACCAGTGGCAGTGGCCAGTGTTGGCCTCTCCGGAAGATAATTTTAAATCAGTGCAAAGGACAAGTTTTCAGATTTTCAGTTTCGGAGACAAATTGTGATTTATAAAATTTATTTTACATACAATTTACGTCAGAAAATGTTTCAATATATCAAACATTACTTCTTCTATCCAATCTAGTAAATAACATATGGCAATGAAAGAAGAAGAGAGGATGACGTCGGATTTTGCCACCACCGCGCACTGCTAGCTAAGCCAGAGTTTAAAAAATATAAATGTCGCGGGTCTGTAAATGACCATATTATCGCTCACTAGGGGAAAGTCGGCATATTTCGATCACTTTGTGACGTAACCGTCTGTCGGCGAGGAGTGCCGCAACGCACGACTAAAAAACTAAGCAGTACATAGCGGAGTACGGGGTCGCCCTCTGTTTAATGCCGCCTTCTAGCCAATATGTCGTAAACGTTAATGTCAGTGACGGTTCTAAAAGGCCAATGCAAATGCGGCTAAATTCGATCATAGACGGGTAAATTCAATCATAGACGGGTAAAGTCGATCATAGACGGGTAAAGTCGATCATAGACTGGTAAAGTCGATCATAGACTGGTAAAGTCGATCATAGACGGGTAAAGTCGATCATAGACGGGTAAAGTCGATCATAGACTGGTAAAGTCGATCATAGACGGGTAAAGTCAATCATGCGGGTAAAGTCGATCATAGACGGGTAAAGTCGATCATAGACGGGTAAAGTCGATCATAGACGGGTAAAGTCGATCATAGACGGGTAAAGTCGATCATAGACGGGTAAAGTCGATCATAGACGGGTAAAGTCGATCATAGACGGGTAAAGTCGATCATAGACGGGTAAAGTCGATCATAGACGGGTAAAGTCGATCATAGACGGGTAAAGTCGATCATAGACGGGTAAAGTCGATCATAGACGGGTAAAGTCAATCATAGACGGGTAAAGTCGATCATAGACGGGTAAAGTCGATCATAGACGGGTAAAGTCGATCATAGACGGGTAAAGTCGATCATAGACGGGTAAAGTCGATCATAGACGGGTAAAGTCAATCATAGACGGGTAAAGTCGATCATAGACGGGTAAAGTCAATCATAGACGGGTAAAGTCGATCATAGACGGGTAAAGTCGATCATAGACGGGTAAAGTCGATCATAGACGGGTAAAGTCGATCATAGACGGATAAAGTCGATCATAGACGGGTAAAGTCGATCATAGACGGGTAAAGTCGATCATAGACGGGTAAAGTCGATCATAGACGGGTAAAGTCGATCATAGACGGGAAAAGTCGATCATAGACGGATAAAGTCGATCATAGACCGGTAAAGTCGATCATAGACGGGTAAAGTCAATCATAGACGGGTAAAGTCGATCATAGACGGGTAAAGTCGATCATAGACGGGTAAAGTCGATCATAGACGGATAAAGTCGATCATAGACGAGTAAAGTCGATCATAGACGGGTAAAGTCGATCATAGACGGGTAAAGTCAATCATAGACGGGTAAAGTCGATCATAGACGGGTAAAGTCGATCATAGACGGGTAAAGTCGATCATAGACGGGTAAAGTCGATCATAGACGGGTAAAGTCGATCATAGACGGGTAAAGTCAATCATAGACGGGTAAAGTCAATCATAGACGGGTAAAGTCAATCATGCGGGTAAAGTCGATCATAGACGGGTAAAGTCGATCATAGACGGGTAAAGTCAATCATAGACGGGTAAAGTCAATCATAGACGGGTAAAGTCAATCATAGACGGGTAAAGTCGATGATAGACGGTAAAGTCGATCATAGACGGGTAAAGTCAATCATAGACGGGTAAAGTCGATGATAGACGGGTAAAGTCGATCATAGACGGGTAAAGTCGATCATAGACGGGTAAAGTCAATCATAGACGGGTAAAGTCGATCATAGACGGGTAAAGTCGATCATAGACGGATAAAGTCGATCATAGACGGGTAAAGTCGATCATAGACGGGTAAAGTCGATCATAGACGGGTAAAGTCGATCATAGACGGGTAAAGTCGATCATAGACGGGTAAAGTCAATCATGCGGGTAAAGTCGATCATAGACGGGTAAAGTCGATCATAGACGGGTAAAGTCGATCATAGACGGGTAAAGTCGATCATAGACGGGTAAAGTCGATCATAGACGGGTAAAGTCAATCATGCGGGTAAAGTCGATCATAAACGGGTGAAGTCGATCATAGACGGGTAAAGTCGATCATAGACGGGTAAAGTCAATCATGCGGGTAAAGTCGATCATAGACGGGTAAAGTCAATCATGCGGATAAAGTCGATCATAGACGGGTAAAGTCGATCATAGACGGGTAAAGTCTATCACAGACGGGTAAAGTCAATCATAGACGGATAAAGTCGATCATAGACGGGTAAAGTCAATCATGCGGGTAAAGTCGATCATAGACGGGTAAAGTCGATCATAGACGGGTAAAGTCGATCATAGACGGGTAAAGTCGATCATAGACGTGTAAAGTCGATCATAGACGGGTAAAGTCGATCATAGACGGGTAAAGTCGATCATAAACGGGTAAAGTCGATCATAGACGGGTAAAGTCGATCATAGACGGGTAAAGTCGATCATAGACCGGTAAAGTCGATCATAGACGGGTAAAGTCTATCACAGACGGGTAAAGTCAATCATAGACGGATAAAGTCGATCATAGACGGGTAAAGTCAATCATGCGGGTAAAGTCGATCATAGACGGGTAAAGTCAATCATAGACGGATAAAGTCGATCATAGACGGGTAAAGTCGATCATAAACGGGTAAAGTCGATCATAGACGGGTAAAGTCGATCATAGACGGGTAAAGTCGATCATAAACGGGTAAAGTCGATCATAGACGGGTAAATTCGATCATAGACGGGTAAAGTCAATCATAGACGGGTAAAGTCGATCATAGACGGGTAAAGTCGATCATAGACGGGTAAAGTCGATCATAGACGGGTAAAGTCGATCATAGACGGGTAAAGTCAATCATAGACGGGTAAAGTCGATCATAGACGGGTAAAGTCGATCATAGACGGGTAAAGTCGATCATAGACGGGTAAAGTCGATCATAGACGGGTAAAGTCGATCATAGACGGGTAAAGTCAATCATAGACGGGTAAAGTCGATCATAGACGGGTAAAGTCAATCATAGACGGGTAAAGTCAATCATAGACGGGTAAAGTCGATCATAGCGGGTAAAGTCAATCATAGACGGGTAAAGTCAAGCATAGACGGGTAAAGTCGATGATAGACGGGTAAAGTCGATCATAGACGGGTAAAGTCGATCATAGACGGGTAAAGTCGATCATAGACGGGTAAAGTCGATCATAGACGGGTAAAGTCGATCATAGACGGGTAAAGTCGATCATAGACGGGTAAAGTCGATCATAGACGGGTAAAGTCGATCATAGACGGGTAAAGTCAATCATAGACGGGTAAAGTCGATCATAGACGGGTAAAGTCAATCATGCGGGTAACTTTGATCACTTGGTATTTTTTTTGAACAATTTAAATTTTTGTGTGTAGCTGTTTAAAAAAAAGTATATTCTATTATGAAACTCACGGAGGAGTCCACACCGCTGATAAAGCGAGGGACGGGGTTAGTCTGAGCCCCCAGGATCCACCAGTAACCAGGGTCCGTAACCCCGTCCGGCGCTGGGGCATCTCGCGTTCTGGCGATCTCGCCCATGCTTCCCGACGCTTGACTATAGCCCTGGACGCTGGGCTATGGCTTCAGGGGCGGGCTATGGCTCCAGGCGTCGTCCGATGGCTCCAGGCTATGGGCTGTGGCTCCGAGCTATGGCTCCGGGCTATGGCTCCGAGCTATGGCTCCGGTGGCCGGGCTATGGCTCTGAACGCCGGGCTATGGCTCTGAACGCCGGGCTATGGCTCCGGGCAGTGGGTCCGGCTGTGGGTTCGGGATATAACTCCGGGATGGGGCTCCGGGCTATGGCTCCGGGCTATCGCTCCGGGCTATGGTTCTGGGCTATTGCTCCGCGCGCGGGGCTGTGGCTCCGGGCTGTGGCTCCGGGCTGTGGCTTCGGGCTGTGCCTCTGGGCTGTGGCTTCGGGCTATGGCTCCGGGGTATGGCTCCGGGATATAACTCCGTAATGTGGCTCCGAGCTATCGCTCCGGGCTATGGAATTGGGCAAGTGCTCTTGGAGCGGGGCTGTGGCTCCGGGCTATGGCTCCGGGATATGACTCGGGGATGGGGCTCCGGGCTATGGCTCCGGGCTATGGTTCGGGGATGGGGCTCCGGGCTATGGCTCCGGGATATGGTTCGGGGATGGGGCTCCGGGCTATGGCTCCGGGCTATGGCTTCGGACTATCACTTCGGTCGCCAAGCTATGGCTCTGGGCGCCCGGGTAAGGCTTCGGTCGCCGGGCTACGGCTCGGAGCTGTGGCTCTGAGCTATGGCACTGAGCTATGGCTTCGGGCTATGGCTCCAGTCGCCGGGCTATGGCCCCGAGCGCTGCGCTATGGCTCTGGGCTATGAATTAAAATCCAAATCAAGTTCAGGTCACGATGGAATTTCGGTAAAAAAGATAGTCAAGGAAGAATTATGTGAGAGTATTACTCTGATAAACAATCAATGCCTGACGACAGGGATCTTCCCCGACCAATTAAAACTGGCCAAGGTAATTCCAGTCTTCAAAAAGGATGATAACACAAATATTGATAACTATCGACCAATATCTCTATCACCAGCAATTTCTAAAATCTTCGAGAAAATTATATTTATCTCCTTGTATGATCATTTTCAGAAGCAAAATCTCTAACCAGTATGGGTTCAGAAAGAAGCACTCCGCTGAACATGCTACATTAGAACTGATAGACAGGACTATGCACAAGCTTGATGAAGGGAAAATTCCTATTCATATATATCTGGATTTATCCAAAGCATTTGATACATTAACACATAGCATTTCATTAAACGAGCTGCATCACTATGGAGAATCTCGAACTGCTCTAAGTCTCCTAAAACGTTATCTAGATAATCGCAAACAGTACGTTATGATAGATAATATGCGATCTGAAGAAATGCCTGTCACTCGCGGGGTTCCACAAGGTTCAATCCTAGGGCCGCTACTCTTTATAATCTATACCAATGATTTATCCCACGCTAGCGATGTTTTTAAATTCATAGTATACGCTGAAGATACTACATTGTTTAGTACACTGGATGCATCAATAACCGGAAGTAATAATGTAGCGCAAAACATAAATGATGAATTATTCAAGATAAACAATTGGTTAAAGGTAAATGATCTGTGCCTAAACATAACAAAAAACTAAATACATGGTACTCTACAAGCCACAGAAAAAAGTGAAAATTCCAGAACTATACATTGCCAGGAACAAACTAAAGTGCGTCGATACCTTTGATCTGCTAGGACTAACCATAGATAAACATTTAACCTGGCACAGCCATACAAACAAACTTGCTGCAAAATTAAGCAAAGTTGTTGATATCCTAAAGAGGCTAGGAAACTTCCTTCCCCAACACATACTGTATACCATATATATGGCACTGTATCAGAGTCAACTACATTATTGCCTACTGACATGGTTATATCGAGTTGACAGGTTATTTAAAATTCAAAAACGGGCAATTAGGATTATAACAAAAAGTAATTATATTGTACACATGGACCCGCTATGCAAATATCTCAAAATCTTGAAACTAAAAGATATACATACACTACGACAACTTTATAAATGATAAATGAAATACATAGTCATAACACAAGACAAAATCACACATTTCCTATTCCGAATACCAAACACAAATTCTGTCAACTTACCTTTACTTAAACAACACCCTTCCGCATATCATTAGCAAAGCAACCACTCATTCGCTGAAAAGTTATGCGTCTCATATTAAGGACCATTTATTAATCGGTTATAAGGAATCTTATGAAGCCCAATATTGTTATGTTTGTCACGTTCGCACGGGATAGGTATTTAGCTATTTTTTTATTTTTACTCTGGATTGTCTGTGTTGTAGTAATTCAAAATACCACATTTGCTGTTGTAAATAAATGATATAGGGCATATCAACTCAGGAACAATATATTAGAATCAGTGTCGTTTTTAGCGTAACTGGCTCGCGTTAAACTATTATTTATATATAAGTAATGGGAGGAGAGACATTCAAAATCTAGGTGATGCCGTAATATAGAGCAGGGAAGACACTTCAAATTGGGGCTCTACCCCAAGTTAGGAGAGGGGATGCACCTCAAGTTAGGAGAGGGGAGACACCCTAAGTTATGAAATGGGAGAGACCCTAAGTTAGGAGAGGGAAGACACCAAGAGTTGGGGCGGTAGCCTACGTTAGGGGGTAGGTGGACAATAAATATTCGGGTGGTACACCAAAATTGAGGAGGGGAAACATCCCAATTTAGAGAAGGGGAGACACCCGAATTTTGGGGTGGTGCCCCAAGTGAACACCGAAACCCCGTTTTCAAATTCCTAGATCCGCCCCTACCACGTTCTGGAGGGGCAGTGCGCAAGTTCTGGCAAGTTGTGGTACCCCAAGTTTGGGGAGGAAAGAGACCCCAAGTTATGAAAGGGAAGACAGGAATTTTGACAGGAGAGGCACCCCAAGTTAGGGGAGGGGAGACATCCCCAACTTAGGGGAGGGGAGGCACCTCAGATTAGGAGAGGGCAGACACCATGCATTAGAAAGATGGAGGCAACCTACATTGGGGTGGTACCCCAAGTTAGAGAGGTACCCCAAGTTATGAGCGGGTAGACACCCTGAATTAGAAGAGGGGAGACGCCCCAAGTTAGGGGAGGGGTGACACTCAGGTTGTGGTGGTATTTTTAGGAGGGGACCACCATGACACCATGTTGGGTTGGGTGGGGGGGGGGGGGGGGTGCAAGGAGGCATCGTGTTCCCTGATAACGAAGAATAAATGTCTTGGCTCCCAGGTCACGCTGAATTAAAACGAGCACTCCCCGCAAACAAAGGAAAGAGCGGATGCATGTTATAGATTGGCAATTTGCTGATTCCCCGTTATTTAATATTAAAATTCCCATTTTGCGATGAATTAAAATTCCCATTTTGCGATTAATTAAAATCCTTGTTCACGACGGTCGCTTTCTACCTCATTGCCAGTTTACGAAGAATTATTTTCATCATTCTCTGTTCAAGATCAATGTCAAATGAAAAGCCCATTCCCGAGGAACATAAATACCTCCCCTGCCCCCCCCCTCCCCACCCCCTTCCCCCCGATGTTGAGGTTGAGGCACACCTCATTTGCCTATAGCGTTTCACTTATTAAAATTGCAGATGCAGTTGCAGATAGACTCGCCACCCCCCCCCCCCGGCATGGCGTTAGATCTGCCCAAAGATAAAACGCTTATATAGTCGATTAAATTGTGGAAATCGGAGAATTTATGGAAAAGTTACAGTCTGTCACACTTGAGACCCATCCGGCGCGCTGTGCAAAAGCACGGTGTCGATAGACAGCCGCAAAACCTGGGGATGAATCATTAAAATTCATTAAAAAATATGTAAACAATATTAATATTAAAGGTTTCTTCTTCTCTTTTTCTGCATTTGGTAGATGAAATAACACTCTATTACATATAGTAGGGGTAGGCTACGGAGGTCTAAATTCGTAGTTGGGGTCTCAAATATAAAAGCTTTTCTGCCACTTGTGTAATGTCAAATACGTAATTCATTCTGGTGTTTCTGGGGTACTGTAAACTACGCCCGTAAAAGATATGTTCCAATGAATAGATTTTGGTAGATTTTGGAAATGATATTAGCAGATACATAAGGAATGAGAAAAATAGGTTTGATTACTATTGCAATTTGTTTCGGGTTCACCCCTGATTCTGCACAGGCTGCCCGGACTAAAGAGGAGGAAAGAAAGAAGAATTGTATTGTATTATCTAAATACAATCTTTCGGCCTCATTTTGTTGTATTGTTATATTTATACCTATAAATTACCCATAGACGAACGTGACAGAACAATATAATGCAAAAATAAGCATCACCTACGTGTAATAAAAAATTCCATGGAAACACGTGTTAAAAATATTGCTAAACTGATAAGGGGCCCACCATTGAAATGTTTTTAGCTCCTTATAGAGCATGGTGACATATATAAGTTTTCACCTTTCTGAGCTAAGTATATAATGCTCTTCAAATCGTGTAAAAAGGATAAACATCTGAGAACAAATAGAAAAAAACAAAAAAACTGTATCATACAATTTTTAGTTCGCCTTCCCTCTCCTGCACGAGAGAGTGACACCTAGTCCCGAGTGATTCCATTGAAACGAACGGAATCCCGGCTTGTCCCTTACTTCGAAGGCTTTATCCTATCGATAGGTACCTTACATTATCACTCTGCAGACCCATTGGAACATCACTTGTGATTGGCCAATGGTATTCTGTATATGGCCCAGAAAATAATATATGCATATGTATTAGGGTGGATATATGTCAGGTTGAGACAGGTGCCTGGAGAACGAGAAGCTGGCGTCAGGCTGAGGAACGTGTTTGTTACCCCTCTCCCCACCGTTTCGGGGGCTTTCGGCATGGACTGCGTGCATCAGCCACACTTGCAAATGGAGCCAAAACGTTTGGTAGGTTTTCAGGAAAGTTTTCCATTTTCGATTTTGTCGATCCCATGGCCATGTCCGATTGTTCGAATATGGTTCACTAGCAGTTGCATATTGTTCTTACTATACACTGGCACAAGCAGAAACAGGGCCACAGTAACACGGCCACAGTAACACGGCCACAGTAACACGGCCACAGTCACGTGGATGCAGTAACACGGCCACAGTAACACGACCACAGTAACACGGCCACAGTAACACGGCCACAGTGACGGGGATGCAGAAACAGGGCCACAGTAACACGGCCACAGCAACACGGCCACAGCAACACGGCCACAGTAACACGGCCACAGTAACACGGCCACAGTAACACGGCCACAGTAACACGGCCACAGTCACGGGGATGCAGAAACAGGGCCACAGTAACACGGCCACAGTAACACGGCCACAGTAACACGGCCACAGTCACAAGAATGCAGTAACACGGCCACAGTCACGGGGATGCAGTAACAGGGCCACAGTAACATGGCCCAGTCACAGGGCCACAGTAACATGGCCCACTCACAGGGCCACAGTAATACGGCCACAGTAACACGGCCACAGTCACAGGGATGCAGTAACACGGCCACAGTCACGGGGATGCAGTAACAGGGCCACAGTAACACGGCCACAGTCACAGGGATGCAGTAACACGGCCACAGTCACAGGGATGCAGTAACACGGCCACAGTAACACGGCCACAGTTACGGCCACAGTAACACGGCCACAGTAACACGGCCACAGTAAAACGGCCACCGTAAAACGGCCACAGTCACAGGGATGCAGTAACACGGCCACAGTAACAGGGATGCAGTAACACGGCCACAGTAACACGGCCACAGTAACAGGGATGCAGTAACACGGTCACAGTAACACGGCCACAGTAACACGGCCACAGTCACAGGGATGCAGTAACACGGCCACAGTCACAGGGATGCAGTAACACGGCCACAGTAACACGGCCACAGTAACACGACCACAGTAACACGGTCACAGTAACACGGCCACAGTAACACGGCCACAGTAACACGGCCACAGTAACACGGCCACAGTAACACGGCCACAGTAACACGGCCACAGTAAAACGGCCACAGTCACAGGGATGCAGTAACACGGCCACAGTAACAGGGATGCAGTAACACGGCCACAGTAACACGGCCACAGTAACAGGGATGCAGTAACACGGTCACAGTAACACGGCCACAGTAACACGGCCACAGTCACAGGGATGCAGTAACACGGCCACAGTCACAAGGATGCAGTAACACGGCCACAGTAACACGGCCACAGTAACACGACCACAGTAACACTGCCACAGTAACACGACCACAGTAACACGGCCACAGTCACGGGGATGCAGTAACAGGGCCACAGTAACACGGCCACAGTCACGGGGATGCAATAACACGGCCACAGTAACACGGCCACAGTCACGGGGATGCAGTAACAGGGCCACAGTAACACTGCCACAGTCACGGGGATGCAATAACACGGCCACAGTAACACGGCCACAGTAACACGGCCACAGTCACAGGGATGCAGTAACCCGGCCACAGTCACAGGGATGCAGTAACACGGCCACAGTAACAGGGCCACAGTCACAGGGATGCAGTAATAGGGCCACAGTTACGGTCAAGACGTAACTGGGAGAGGAATCGTAACTGCAGCATGTCCGACCAAGCATGTCGTTGCTGCCACAAAAGATATGCCACCTGGGGCACGCCTGTCATTCACCCCCGGGGAAACTGCAGCATACGTTACCCAAGCTGCCACGCGAGACATGTCTTCTGGGCCGCGTCGCGAGCGGCCAGCGACAGCGAACAGAGTCCATACGCCGGACACCGCTCCCAGGAGGTGGGATTGCACGGACATCCGGCATCCCCAGTGTCCGGAAGCTATTCGGATCCGGCGGTCGGAGCCCCGGGATCATCGGCCTGTGCTCAATAAGCTGCTGCCAGAAGGTCACAACGGTCTGGATTACTTCGACTTCGCTTCTTCGTCGATTAATAGCTGCGTTTTGGAAGCCGACGACGGCCATCTGGTGAGTGCCATGATGTGATTAGACCATTGACCGCCATCTGGTGAGTGCTATGATGTGATTAGACAATTGACGGCCATCTGGTGAGTGCCATGATGTGATTAGACAATTGACGGCCATCTAGTGAGTGCTATAATGTGATTAGACCATTGACGGCCTTCTGGTGAGTGCCATGATGTGATTAGACAATTGACGGCCATCTGGTGAGTGCCATGATGTGATTAGACAATTGACGGCCATCTAGTGAGTGCTATGATGTGATTAGACCATTGACGGCCATCTGGTGAGTGCTATGATATAATTAGACAATTGACGGCAATCTGGTGAGTGCCATGATGTGCCTAGACAATTGACAGCCATCTGGTGAGTGCCATGATGTGATTAGACCATTGACGGCCATCTGGTGAGTGCCATGATGTGATTAGACAATTGACGGCCATCTGGTGAGTGCTATGATGTGATTAGACCATTGACGGCCATCTGGTGAGTACCATGATGTGATTAGAATGTTGACGGCCATCTGGTGAAGGCCATGATGTGATTAGACCATTGACGGCCATCTGGTGAGTACCATGATGTGAGTATACCATCGACGACCATCTGGTGAGGGCCATGATGTGCTGAAAGGGCAACAGTACAGAAATATATTTATGTCTCGCTCTAAGAAAAGGTTATATAACTTAGTTCAGCAGATACTTTTGAAATCATCCAAATACGTATGTCGAAATACAAATTACAATAAGACGTGATATAAATTAAGATCATTATTTATAATAATTAAATGGCTCGAAAAATCATCACACTTCATCATGTATTATATCTTAAAACCATATTAACCCATTTCAGCAGCCAATTCTGAAATTATCCACACACATATGTTGTAATTCTAATTACAATATGAGGTAATGATACAATGATCATCATATACGATACTTACATGGCTCGTAAGCACGTCTCACCCAGGCGCGTACTGTGCTTACATGGCTCGTAAGCACGTCTCACCCAGGCGCGCACTGTGCTTACATGGCTCGTAAGCACGTCTCACCCAGGCGCGTACTGTGCTTACATGGCTCGTAAGCACGTCTCACCCAGGCGCGTACTGTGCGTATTATTATTGCTTAAACCTAATGACCCATATCAGCAGGCATTTTGTGACATCATGCACAGACCCTGTTGACTCGCGTCCATGCAAAGTGGAGGTGGCGTGGAGGAGGTGGTTTATTACACTCCCGTGTAAGATGCCGCTACATCGTTTCGCAGTTGACGCCAATCGGTAAACAATTCGCGTTGTATGTGAGGGTTCCACAATTGTCAATTCGTTTTGCTACCATCGGGTAGGGGTGATACCAACACATAGCCCCATAGTAGGTAGTACTCCAATGATTCTCCGCGAAGCCCTAAAGTAAATTCTGACTAATCAGAATTATTATATATATATATCGTTTATGTTTTGGCACAACGTCTCTAATACATCAATGTTTGCAAATTTAAAAGCGTTGTGAGCGCAACGAACCCATGAGAACCAACCGGTATATGCATTACATAGGAGTGACACCAATATATATATATATATATATTTTTTTTTTCTTTAGTTGCCTCTTCAATTTCGCAGTTTTTATCACTGATTAAAGTGGTGTCTTGGTCAATAATAGGTTCACTCTGTTCAAAAGAGGCCCAAAAACACACAAAAATCCCCCATCACTCGACGAAATTGACTTTCTGTCCCATTGATTTTCTGTCCCAACCTACTCTCATAGGCTAGCTTCGCATACGGTTACTGCAGTGACTGCGGCAAGATGGCTGATTTCGGAGGCGGCCGCACGCCACCAGAACACCGCGGTAAAGGCTACAACACGATGGTGCTGCAGAGCCTTGCCGGGGAATTCGAGCATCACTTTGGGCTACAGTTTGACGCTTTCGACGCCGTCGGGGTGGTCTTGTTGGATGACCCCAGCCACGCGAGCCGCCTCGAGAGGGCCAACGATGTATACCGGAAGTTAGGAGTCCGGGTGAGTAAGAGGCATTGCAAGTTAGCGGAGTCCCGGCGAGTACGAGGAACGGGATGTTAGGTGTCCGCTTTAATACAAATACCTAGACGTTAGGAGTGAGTACAAGAGGAAGCGGAAGTTAGCGGATTCCCGGTGAGTAGGAGACACCGGAAGTTAGGAGTCCCGGTGAGTAGAAGACACCAGAAGTTAGGAGTCCCGGTGAGTAGGAGACACCAGAAGTTAGAAGTCCCGGTGAGTAGGAGACACCAAAAGTTAGGAGACCCGGTTTGTAGGAGACACCAGAAGTTAGGACTCCCGGTGAGTAGAAGACACCAGAAGTTAGGACTCCCGGTGAGTAGGAGACACCAGAAGTTATGAGTCCCGGTGATTACGAGGAACCGGAAGTTAGGAGTTTCGGTGAGTAGGAGACACCAGAAGTTAGGAGTCCCGGTGAGTAGTAGACATCGGAAGTTAGAAGTCCCGGTGAGTAGGAGACACCAGAAGTTAGGAGTCCCGGTGAGTAGGGGACACCAGAAGTTATGAGTCCCGGTGAGTAGGAGGAACCGGAAGTTATGAGTTCCGCTGAGTAGGAGACACCGGAAGTTAGGGGTCCCGGTGAGTAGGAGACACCGGAAGTTAGGAGTCCCGGTGAGTAGGAGACACCAGAAGTTATGACTCCCGGTGATTACGAGGAACCGGAAGTCAGGAGTCCCGCTGAGTAGGAGACACCGGAAGTTAGGAGTCCCGGTGAGTAGGAGACACCGGAAGTTAGGAGTCCCGGTGAGTAGGAGACACCAGAAGTTAGGGAGTCCCGGTGAGTAGGAGACACCAGAAGTTATGAGTCCCGGTGAGTAGGAGGAACCGGAAGTTATGAGTCCCGGTGAGTAGGAGACACCGGAAGTTAAGAGTCCCGGTGAGTAGGAGACACCGGAAGTTATGAGTCCCGGTGAGTAGGAGACACCAGAAGTTATGAGTCCCGGTGAGTAGGAGGAACCGGAAGTTATGAGTCCCGCTGAGTAGGAGACACCGGAAGTTAGGAGTCACGGTGAGTAGGAGACACCAGAAGTTAAGAGTCCCGGCGAGTAGGAGACACCAGAAGTTAGGAGTCCCGGTTTGTAGGAGACACCAGAAGTTAAGAGTCCCGGTGAGTACGAGGAACCGGAAGTTTGGAGTCCCGGTGAGTAGGAGACACCAGAAGTTAGGAGTCCCGGTGAGTAGGAGGAACCGGAATTTAGGAGTCCCGGTAAGTAGGAGAAACCGGAAGTTAGGAGACACCAGAAGTTAGGAGTCCCGGTGAGTAGGAGACACCAGAAGTTAGGATTCCCGCTGAGTACGAGGAACCAGAAGTTAGGAGTCCCGGTGAGTAGGAGACACCAGAAGATATGAGTCCCGGTGAGTATGAGACACCAGAAGTTATGAGTCCCGGTGAGTAGGAGACACCAGAAGTTATGAGTCCCGGTGAGTAGGAGACACCAGAAGTTAGGAGTCCCGGTGAGTAGGTGACACCAGAAGTTAGGAGACACTAGAAGTTAGGAGTCCCGGTTAGTAGAAGACACCAGAAGTTAGGAGTCCCGGTTAGTAGGAGACACCAGAAGTTAGGAGTCCCGGTTAGTAGGAGACACCAGACGTTAGGAGTCCCGGTTAGTAGGAGACACCAGAAGTTAGGAATCCCGGTGAGTAGGAGACACCAGAAGTTAGGAGACACCAGAAGTTAGGAGACACCAGAAGTTAGGAGACACCAGAAGTTAGGAGTCCCGGTTAGTAGGAGACACCAGAAGTTAGGAGACACCAGAAGTTAGAAGTCCCGGTTAGTAGGAGACACCAGAAGTTAGGAGACACCAGAAGTTAGGTGTCCCGGTTAGTAGGAGACACCAGAAGTTAGGAGTCCCGGTTAGTAGGAGACACCAGAAGTTAGGTGTCCCGGTGAGTAGGAGACACCAGAAGTTACGAGTCCCGGTGAGTAGGAGACACCAGAAGTTAGGAGTCCGGGTGAGTACGAGAAACCGGAAGTTATGAGTCCCGGTGAGTACGAGGAACCGGAAGTTAGGAGTCCCGGTGAGTACGAGGAACCGGATGCTAGGTGTCCAGTTTAGTACAAATAACTATAAGTTAGGAGGCTGAGTGAATTCGAGACACCGAAAGTCAGGAGAACGGGCGTGTAGAACACACCGGAAGTTAGGAATCTGGGTAATTACAGACCAGTTACGGGTGGGTATTGATATCGGAAAAGCACTAAACAACTATTCGTATCACCGTTTGGTCAGACGTGTCAGTGTTTGCGTCATGATATATGATCATATTATTCAATGTAAATTAAGAGAAAAACGTCCCACATTTAAACAATGGTATAAATGAGAGCATCATTATTGGAGAGGGAATGTTTTACCTAATGCGATAGACATATTGTCAATGCTATATGGCTTATTGATCATTTGGCATAATTCTTGCATAGTTATTTAGTACTTTTGCAATTATTTCATGAAGATTTTGGTTAGATTTTAAATCGCGTTGGTTAAAAGGTATAGCAACCTGTACAGAAATAAAGCAACTTCTTGCTAGAAAACCCCGATTTTTTTTTTCGCCTTGCTAACCTGAAGCCTAATAGCAGAATATAAAGCACGAGACAACTGTAGTTCATACGCAGTGCGTCATTAGATATGTTGTTCCCATCGTATTCTTGAATAGGCTGTACAGTCACTACGGGATCTAATCGAGAACTCACGAGACATGGATACTTATGCTCTATGTCAAAGCCTAGCATCAACGGACTGAAGGCCTACGTGCTGCCTACCTTCCGGTTCTTTGCTTTCACTAGCTTCACACACAAAATTGGCTAACGCTGTTCTGGGATGCAAACCTAACCACTGATGTTCATTGCAGGTCCTACCTCTGTAACTGGTGTAGTCTGTTGCATCTGTACTTATCCGCCTTGGTTTATCCTTCTCTCAGCGCTTACGAAGCTTGAGTTGCACGTTGGGGTGGACACAACGCTGGGTAAATTCCCAGATTTCCAGCACCTCAAGGAATAATTTGCCCTGGATCAGGTAGGCCCCCCCCCCCCCCCCGAGTCCGGAACAAGTTCAGGATCTGTTTCACTGTCGGGCAAAACTGGACGCGCTATTCCCGAGTTACTACGTCATCTCCTCCTGGATCCTACATCCTTCGACCCCGATGGCCGGGGGGCCAGAGACTAGGTGAGGAGTCCATCATCCAGATGACTGGCGCCACTTGGGGCAGAGAGTGCGACGCCGTGTCCTTCGTGGCCGCCATGGTGTGTCGCGCCGGCGTCCGCTATGACGTGGCCGTCTACGGCGGTGACGACTTCCAGTTGACGCAGCACGTCCTGAAGGCCATTCAGATGTTGAGCATTCCTTCACCAACCCTGACGTCCATATCGAGCTGCTCTTCTATTACCCGGATCACATTGAGCAGGCTCCGACCGTGGACGGGATTCTGAGGGAGCGAGGGTGGGGGTCCGGGGCGTGGCACGACAGGGCAGGAGTCCTGGTCCTGCAGAACGATACGACGCTACAGAAAAGGGTATTCCAGCGGCCTGATTCATAAATGAACACAGAGCAACGGTGTCGACTGCCGTATCTGCATTATGTCTGCGTGAAATTGTACTGGATCTGCATTGAATTTGTATTGAACTTGAATTGAAGCTGTGTTAAATATGAACGATCATCGATTCGTACGCGTGTAATGAATGTAGCATTACACTGGCATACATATAATAAACAATGTGAAACTAAGAACAAAACGGTCCATAATATAATTAGTTACTTACCTAAACTCCATTGACGTTGTCAGTCATTAACTTTCTGTGGTCACATATCTTTCTGTTCTATTTTTCTCATCCCTACTCGCGTGTGCTTTTGATTTTTTTAAATGGCTCCCATACTATCGATTGATGACTTATTGGGAGTCTCCTCAACCAAAGCCAATGCAGGTTTTTTTCTTGTCAGTTCATTCCACTGTATTTGTTTATCGGCATATTGAAATAAATATATTCTTGATCTTGTAATTAAATGTGACTTTAATTTGTGTTGAATCTGTATTGAGTCTATATGGAATCTGTATAGAATCTGTGTTGAATGTGTATTTATATAATTCCAATATGGTTATTATTATTCAGATATAATATCTGTATTATATCTGAAATGTATATTAATTGAATATGTCGTAACCTGTTATTGTCTGAGCAACTTATAAGTACTGATTAACGAATAAACAGTACATTGTTGTATAGACAGGATTGGCTGCTTGATGTACGCGCACGATCAGTATCTAACAGGTTAATGGAAGTGTCCGCTACGCACCACTGGGCGATAAGCATTTGTACCTGAGCAGTATAGATAGTTATCAGGACTTGACATTACATTGACATTACGAAACGAAGCCAAGTGCCCTTAAGCCAAGATCTGTTTAAACAATAACCAGTGGTCGGTCGATGAAGTGATGTGCCAAGGGTCAAGAACGTGGAGGGGGGGGGGGCGTCATGTGGCCAGATCACGATGAAAAAATGTCTTTATTCCCAGATCACGATGAATAAATGTCTTTATTCCCAGATCATGATGAATTAAAAGGAGAACTCCCCGCATTCAATGTAGGGGGACTAATTCATGATAAAATGCACGATTTACCGATTTACGGTTATTTCATATGAAAACTTCCAGTTCACGATTAATGAAAATCCTTGATCACGGCGGTCGGCCAATACCGCATTCCCAGTTCACGAAGAATTATTTTCCTCATTCCCGGTGAATTGAAAAGACCATTCCCGAGGACCCCCCACCCCGACCCACAAGAACCGCGTCCGTCCCGTGCGGCCCTTAGCCTTTGCCTGGTGCCGGGGTTCTACGTCATGCATTCGCCCGGCGTGTTGATGCAGCGGTGGTGTACGTGTCCATTCGCCAGGTGGCGCTCCCATCTTCTCCGTTCAGAAATCTGCTGTCGGCCAGCGGCTAATTGAAAAACGGTCAATTCAATTATATTTCCTATCAAAATAATCAATAACAGGAACAAAACCTTCACATAACAACGATTACATACAGTAAATTACTATTGATCGTGCCATATGGAATGACAATAGCAAACCTTTTCAAATCTATTTTCTTCCTTCTACCTGATCCGTCGGGTCCAGGGGCACATCTAGGAATTTACCAAAGGGGGGGTTGCTCTCTGAAACTTCCGGCCGAGGAGTGCGCTCTGAAAAACTTCCGACCGGGGGGGGGGGGGGGGCAGGGCGTGCTCGGAGAAGCCGACTTTAACAGTGTATGTGTGTATATTCAGGTTCCCAAGGAGGCTGTTGCTCTCTGAAAACTTGTGACCGGGGGGCGGAGGCTTAGAGAACCCAACTTCAAGAGTGTATGTTCAGGTTCCCAAGGGGGGGGGGGTTGCTCTCTAAAGACTTAGGACTTTCACATGTATGTTAACATGTATGTTGTATGTTCTGGCTCCCGAGGGGGGGGGGTTGCAACCCCCCTAACCCCCCGCCCCCCCCCCCTGGATCCGCCACTGGCGTCACTGAGCTAAAGACAGGCCCCCGGCGTTCCTGTAGAAACCCGTTGGTTCTACCAATGTAAGAAGGGCCCACCGGCTGGGCGAGAGGGCGAAAATCGACAGCAGAGATAGAAGACAGGCCTTATGGCGGAGAGTCTCTGGGGTGTAGTGCTTTATGGCAGGCCGACAGGGCCATAAAGTCAAAAGCTTTCCTCGGAAGTTCAAAGCTTTCATTGGAAGCAACCACTTCGCTCCTAGGAAACGAATTGACCAATCACAAACCGTACATTCGCTCCTAGGAAAGGGATGGACCAATCACAGGCCGTATATTCCTTCCTAGGAAAGCAATTCCTTTCCTAGGAAAGGGATCGACCCATCACAGGCCGTATATTCGTTCCTAGGAAAGCAATTCCTTTCCTAGGAAAGGAATCGACCCATCACAGGCCGTATATTCGTTCCTAGGAAAGCAATTCTTTTCCTAGGAAAGGAATCGACCCATCACAGGCCGTATATTCGTTCCTAGGAAAGCAATTCTTTTCCTAGGAAAGGAATCGACCAATCACAGGCCGTATATTCGTTCCTAGGAAATCAATTCCTTTCTAGGAAAGGAATTGACCAATCACAGGCCGTATATTCGTTCCTAGGAAAGGAATCGACCAATCACAGACCGTATATTCGTTCCTAGGAAAGCAATTCCTTTCCTAGGAAAGGGATGGACCAATCACAGGACGTATATTGGTTCCTAGGAAAGCCATTCCTTTCCTAGGAAGGAAATGGACCAATCACAGGCCGTATATTCCTTCCTAGGAAAGTAATTCCTTTCCTAGGAAAGGGATGGACCAATCACAGGCCGTATATTCGTTCCTAGGAAAGCAATTCCTTTCCTAGGAAAGGAATCGACCAATCACAGGACGTATATTCGTTCCTAGGAAAGGAATGGACCAATCACAGACCGTATATTCGTTCCTAGGAAAGCGATGTACTATTAAATTCGTTTGCCAAAACGTGTATTCGCCGGTGAATAAGTGCGACCGCGGACACGTGACACTTTTTCGATTGCAAGTATGAATGCCAGATCACCGGTCGCGACATTTTCGCGAAGATTACAAAGAACTGTCGACGACTGTTTGAGGCTAGTGTCGACGGACAGAGTTCCTGCGGACACATGGGCCTTATGTATTTCTCGATACGTATGTATTCATGGAATATCACTGCAAATTCGATTCTCATACTCACTATGATGAGGTGCACATGACAAGGCGCTTTTGGCTCCAGCTCAATGTATTGGTTGTTCAAGGACCAATGTTTTCCCACTTTGATATATAAATTCTTATTTCAAGGTAATTGCAACAACCTTCATTTCTATCCATTTATTAGTTAATTAACAGGCCTACTATTAATAAGAAAACTCTAAATATATGGAAATGGCGTTTTAGGTAATTATTATGTAAATATTAGAATCGCAGTAATTAAAATGGCATACGCTTATTGTTGGAATAAAAATATTGCATGTGTTGCTTTCTCGTTTGCTTCATCATAATATGGATACTGTAACATTTTAGTGCCATGATAAAAAATTAAAAGATCAATTTATGAAATAGTTATATCAAGATCAGACCATGTCCACTAAATATTATGTTGTTTTCTGATTTACGTACGCATTGTCAATTGTTACGAGATTGGCTTTGTATTTTGCTACCAAACTCATCTTATAATAGTACAATGGAAAATATACTGCAAATATATTATATGCATAAATAAGAAAATGTTTTGAGTGACATTTGTTGCATCTTTTTGGCCAAACTGTTATATTTGTTTTGAGTGAGTGACTTTTTAGTGTACTACAAAAACAAAATTAAGAAAGTATAAATAAATAAACAAAATTATAATAGCATATTATCTATGATTGGCTCATTGAAGGAATCTGCTAATACATTTATATTCAAAGATCACAAATGTTAACAGCATGGATTAATGCTGCTTACATAGGCCTACTCAAACAATATTTATACCAGTTTTATTTAATCAAAGGCAATACATAAAATATACAGTGTTTGATTTTGGTTGTTGTGTACACTTTGTAACATTTTTTATCCTATTTCAGCTTACCAGAGATGCAGGTCTACCATTGAGATGTAATAAAGTATGTATAATGCTGTAAAATATTGTTTATTACAACAGTGCTTGATTATGACACTGATTAAAATACATTTCTATATTCTACTATTCAATATCTATACATTTGAAATAGTTGGTGAGACAATTGCGATTATACATTCGAAATAGTTGGTTAGACAACTGCTTACATAAAGGGTAAATCACATGTTCCTAACGTTTTTGCTAGTCTCCCTTTTTTCATAGAATTGTAATATGTCAGAAGAGGAAGTGTTTCACAAACTTTTTAATTCTACCTAGACCAAAGACAAATAAATACAATAATTTAATACATGTTTGTCATTGGGTCTCAAAGCGTTAGCCCTTTCGCGGTCCAATTTTTACATGACATGGGCACTCAGCACGTGGGAAGGCACGTCACACATAAGTTTTGTTTCACGGCCTGTGATTGGTCCATTCCTTTCCTAGGAAAGGAATGTCTTTCCTAGGAACGAATATACGTCATGTGATTGGTCCATTCCTTTCCTAGGAACGAATATACGTCATTGGTCCACTCCTTTCCTAGGAAAGGAACGGCTTGCCTAGGAACGACTATACGTCCTGTGATTGGTCCATTCATTTCCTAGGAAAGGAACGGCTTTTCTAGGAACGAATATACGTCTTGTGATTGGTCAATTCCTTTCCTAGGAAAGGAACGGCTTTCCTAGGAACGACTATACGTCCTGTGATTGGCCCATTCATTTCCTAGGAAAGGAACGGCTTTCCTAGGAACGAATATACGTCATGTGATTGGTCAATTCCTTTCCTAGGAAAGGAATGGCTTTCCTAGGAACGAACATACGTCCTGTGATTGGTCGATTCCTTTCCTAGGAAAGTCATTTCTATCCTAGGAACGAATATACGTCCTGTGATTGGTCGATTCCTTTCCTAGGAAAAGAATTGCTTTCCTAGGAACGAATATATGGTCTGTGATGGGTCGATTCCTTTCCTAGGAAAGGAATTGCCTTCCTAGGAAGGAATATACGGCCTGTGATTGGTCGATTCCTTTCCTAGGAACGAATATACGGCCTGTGATTGGTCCATCCTTTTCCTAGGAGCGAATGTACGGTTTGTGATTGGTCAATTCGTTTCCTAGGAGCGAAGTGGTTGCTTCCTAGGAAAGCTTTTAACTTCCGAGGAAAACTTTTGACTTTATGGCCCTGTCGGCCTGCCATAGTGCTTCAGTGGCTGCCGCGGTCTCGACAGCCGAGCTTCGCGGATAAGACGTTAGCATTAGAACCTCATCAGGCTAGTCCTAAAGAAATCTGCCAGGTTGGTGTTGTCTCTGTGAACAATATCGGGGTGGACCCCATATCCTAACACGCCGCATACCCCAACCCGCCACATAGCCCAACACGCCCCATACCCCAACACACCCTATACCCCAACACGCCCCATACCCCAACACGCCCCATACCCCAACACACCATATACCCCAACACGCCCCGTACTCCAACACACCATATACCCCAACACGCCCCGTACTCCAACACGCCCCATACCCCAACACGCCCTATACCCCAGCACGCCCCATACCCCAACACACCCCATACCCCAACACGCCCTATACCCCAACACGCCCCATACCCCAACACGCCCTGTACCCCAGCACGCCCTATACCCCAACACACCCCATACCCCAACACGCCCTATACCCCAGCACGCCCTATACCCCAGCACGCCCCATACCCCAACACGCCCCATACCCAACACGCCCTATACCCCAGCACGCCCCATACCCCAGCACGCCCCATACCCCAGCACGCCCTATACCCCAACACACCCCATACCCCAACACGCCCTATACCCCAGCACGCCCCATACCCCAGCACGCCCTATACCCCAGCACGCCCCATACCCCAACACGCCCCATACCCCAGCACGCCCCATACCCCAGCACGTCCCATACCCCAACACGCCCTATACCCCAACACACCCCATACCACAACACACTTCATACACCAACACGCCCCATACCCCAGCACGCCCCATACCCCAACACGCCCCATAGCCCAACACGCCCTATACCCCAGCACGCCCCATACCCCAACACGCCCTATACCCCAACACACCCCATACCCCAACACGCCCTCTACCCCAACACGCCCTATGCCCCAACACGCCCAATACCCCAACACGCCCTATACCCCAGCACGCCCTATACCCCAACACACCCGATACCCCAACACGGCCCATACCCCAACACGCCCTATACCCCAGCACGCCCTATACCCCAGCACGCCCTATACCCCAACACGCCCTATACCCCAACACGCCCCATACCCCAGCACGCCCTATACCCCAACACGCCCTATACCCCAACACGCCCCATACCCCAGCACGCCCCATACCCCAACACGCCCTATACCCCAGCACACCCCATACCTCAACACGCCCCATACCCCAGCACGCCCTATACCCCAGCACACCCCATACCTCAACACGCCCCATACCCCAGCACGCCCTATACCCCAACACGCCCCATACCCCAGCACGCCCTATACCCCAACACACCTCATACCCCAACACGCCCTATACCCCAGCACGCCCTATACCCCAGCACGCCCCATACCCCAGCACGCCCCATACCCCAGCACGCCCTATACCCCGACACACCTCATACCCCAACACGCCCTATACCCCAGCACGCCCTATACCCCAGCACGCCCCATACCCGAACACGCCTCATGCCCCAGCACGCCCTATACCCAAACACGCCCCATACCCCAGCACGCCCCATACCCCAACACGCCCCATACCCCAACACGCCCCATACCCCGGCACGCTCCTTACCCCAACACGCCCCATACCCCAGCACGCCCCATACCCCAGCACGTCCCATACCTCAGCACGCCCCATACCCCAACACGCCTCATACCCCAGCACACCCCATACCCCCACAACACCCGATACCCCAACACGCCCTATACCCGAACACGCCCCATACCCCAGCACGCCCCATACCCCAACACGCCCCATACCCCAACACGCCCCATACCCCAACACGCCCCATACCCCAGCACGCCCCATACCCCAACACGCCCCATATCCCAACACGCCCCATACGCCAGCACGCTCAAAAAACCCAGCACGCCCTATACCCCAACAAGCCCTATACCCCAGCATGCCCCATACCCCAGCACGCCCCATACCCCAACACTCCCCATACTCTAGCACGCCCTATACCCCAACACACATATACCCTAACACTCCCCATACTCCAGCACGCCCTATACCCCAACACTCCCCATACTCCAGCACGCCCTATGCCCTAACACTCCCCATACTCCAGCACGCCCTATACCCCAACACACTTATACCCTAGCACTCCCCATACTCCAGCACGCCCTATACCCCAACACACTTATACCCTAACACTCCCCATACTCCAGCACGCCCTATACCCCAGCACGCCCCATACCCCAACACGCTCCATAGCCCAACACGCCCTATACCCCAGCACGCCCCATACCCCAACACGCCCCATACCCCAGCACACCCCATACCCCAACACGCCCCATAGCCCAACACGCCCTATACCCCAGCACGCCCCATACCCCAACACGCCCTATACCCCAACACGCCCTATACCCCAACACGCCCTATACCCCAACACGCCCCATACCCCAACACGCCCTATACCCCAACACGCCCTATACCCCAACACGCCCCATACCCCAACACGCCCTATACCCCAACACACTTATACCCTAACACTCCCCATACTCCAGCACGCCCGATACCCCAACGCACCCCATAGCCAAACACCGTTTTGCACTGCTATGATAGTTAGAAAATATTGTAAATACGATTGACTGAGCAAAACAGTTCCCATTGAACATGCGTTTGAACACGTGCACGTGTTTTAAACAGAGAGCCTGTGCTAACAGCGTTGACGTCATTCATTGGACGGGTATAATGTGGGCAACGTCTGGCCTGAATAAGCAAATACTAACGATTCCCAATAACATGGAAATGTCGCGCTGCAACCAGTTTTACATAACATAATGCCTCTAAAGAAACAAAGTAAATGCCACATGAACCACAAGCCCTTTCATGGCAAGAAGGATCACCGGCCTGCAAAAGAAGATTTGACCAGTTGGGTGAGCGTCAAAACAACGTTACATGCATGGCAGTACGTTTTTAACTCCGTAAATCTGAACTTCCTTTTGACAGGACATGCTACATAACATTTCTCAATAGATATTAACAAAATAATCACCGATATTATTCAGATCAGGCTGGCACAACGCATGCTCAGCGGAATGGCGCGGAGCGTGCACAGGGTGGAGCCTGGAATGGCGCGGAGCGTGCACAGGGTGGAGCCTGGAATGGCACAACGTATTCAGATCAGGCTGGCACAACGCATGTACAACGTGATCAATATTCGACGAACGGCACATCTAATGCTTCTTGTCAGTTAAACAATTAAGGCTTCTGCTCAAAGGCTTCATTTTATTTAACGATTGGTTCGTATATTCGCCTCGTCGCATTCCCATTCTACCCCCCCCCCTCCCCCCCCTTACTGATAATCAAAGGCATTTTCACTGTTGGTTAATCATTGACTGATGGCACTCAATCTTTAGATTCCCCTCAAAATAAATAGATGAGATAAAGACGCAGACACCTAGACTCGACCTTACGACATGTTGCTCTGCAGCTCAGCATGGCTTTAGTTCGCATTATACGGCATTAAGGCGATGGGCAGATATATCTGCAGATATCTATTCACTAAGACTTCGTAATTTTTTGTCGTAAAGTTAAAATTGCCGGTCAGAAAGAACAGAAAAAACTGAATTTATCTTAAAAATTACGATCTGTGGTTAAATTAGGGTGTAAAAAGTATTTTATGTTAAACGACTACACTCCATATCTCCATAAGTGCGCATGATAATCAATATCATTGGGCAAATGCGCTGTATCGCTATTGAGTGAAAGGTAGGAAAGTGGTGTTTGTGAACCTGTGTTTGTTCTTCAGCGCCATATATACATAGTTCTTCATCCCACTACCATTGTCGGTCAAAAGCTAATTTTGTCGTTGAATTTTAATTCCGACGTTAGATTGATTTATGGCTACCCACTGGGCTAGGGAATCCCCCCCAAACAAACCCTCAAAAAGTGAAATGGAAAGTGAAATGGAAACTCAGGTCACCAGGCTCCTTGACTTGCTCGCGCGACAACCAATGGCAGCCGTGATCACGTGATGCCCCCAGTAATGTCCGCCAGTCCCCATAAACATCACCCTTAATGGGGAATATTGTCCGTATTTTATATTAAAGCCACAAGATATAATTATGCGTCAATGGGGTAATTGCCTTTAAAAGGTTATGTCTGCCTACCTGGTATTAATTATACATCGGTTCCTTTATGACGCAGCTCATAATAGCTTCTGCAGAAATCGATACGGGGTCAATACAGTTGATTGGCCCATGCATACGATGATTGTTATTTTGCTCAGGCACTACAAACATGTCAGAGCGACTACATGTCTAGTGCGGCCTTTACTTACTGATCGCTTTACCCGTCACGGCGATGTAACATGCCAGGTTGACATCGAGGACATAAAAGTGTCAACCGATAAACCTGTTTGTTCTTTTGTTTATGCAAAACAGTAATGACGTTTTAATCACCGACGGCCGTTTTGTCTAATTTCCGATTTATTGATTGATTTTGATTGATTTATTTAAGTAGGAAACCGTACCATCTGTATGTCATATCGCGACCATAGGAATTAAGGGTCAAGGAAGAGAGGAGCCATGCCTCAGAGAGCAATTACGTAAGTGGGATTCACACACATTCGACAAGAGAGCGCGCTACCTCCAAACCACGGGATGAGTCACGAATAACGTAAACCTACAGTTTTCATGTTAACCGGATTGCAATGTTTCCTCTTGTATCCTGGTGTTCCCTGGTGTATGGTGTATCCTGGTGTTCCCTGGTGTATGGTGTATCCTGGTGTTCCCTGGTGTATGGTGTATCCTGGCGTTCCCTGGCGTTCCCTGGTGTATGGTGTGTCCTGGTGTTCCCTGGTGTATGGTGTATCCTGGTATTCCCTGGTGTATGGTGTATCCTGGTGTTCCCTGGTGTATGGTGTATCCTGGCGTTCCCTGGTGTATGGTGTATCCTGGTGTTCCCTGGTGTATGGTGTATCCTGTTGTTCCCTAGTGTATGGTGTATCCTGGTGTTCCCTGGTGTATGGTGTATCCTGGTGTTCCCTGGTGTATGGTGTATCCTGGCGTTCCCTGGTGTATGGTTTATCCTGGCGTTCCTTGGAGTATGGTGTATCCTGGTGTTCCCTGGTGTATGCTGTATCCTGGTGTTCCCTGGTGTATGGTGTATCCTGGTGTCCCCTGGTGTATGGTGTATCCTGGTGTTCCCTGGTGTATGGTGTATCCTGGTGTTCCCTGGTGTTCCCTGGTGTATGATGTATCCTGGTGTTCCCTGGTGTATGGTGTATCCTGGCGTTCCCTGGTGTATGGCGTATCCTGGTGTTCCCTGGTGTATGGTGTATCCTGGTGTTCCCTGGTGTATGGTGTATGGTGTATCCTGGCGTTCCCTGGTGTATGGTGTGTCCTGGTGTTCCCTGGTGTATGGTGTATCCTGGTGTTCCCTGGTGTATGGTGTATCCTGGTGTTCCCTGGTGTATGGTGTATCCTGGCGTTCCCTGGTGTATGGTGTATCCTGGCGTTCCCTGGTGTATGGTGTATCCTGGTGTTCCCTGGTGTATGGTGTATCCTGGCGTTCCCTGGTGTATGGTGTATCCTGGTGTTCCCTGGTGTATGGTGTATCCTGGTGTTCCCTGGTGTATGGTGTATCCTGTGGTGGAGTGCACCAACTGGGCGCAAGTTGGTCGCAAGCGGACGCCGAGCTTACGCCGGCGTAAATCCGCGCGAGGAATTTTACGCGGTGTGCACCAAGTGAACGTAAGTCGGGCGTTAGTCGCAAGTTGGTCGCACCGCTACGCCTGCTAGGGGGTAGGCGTAAGCCTAGGGGGTGGGTGGTCGCAAGTATCAATAACGCAACCCAGGATGATGAAACTTCTAATTTGCGACTTCGAAAAGCATGAAAACATACTGTCAGTCATAATTACTGGGTGAAATAACATATGATGCACTTTGTTAAGTAAGACAAGTGAGTGTACAACTGACCCTGCGTCCCATGGGCTTTTCCAATGGTAATCCACGAGCGGGTGAATCATGTTGCACGCTGGATGCCCAACGCATTAACTGTTGGCTGTATCTTGATCACCTTGCTTTTGTTGACCCACATCACAGCCGGGATTGATGTTAGAACATCTTTATACACTTCCAGTAATGACCGAATTTCTGAGTCACTGAAGTTTTTCTCTCGTGCCATTTTGTCTTGTTTCTAGCTTCAAAAGTGAGACTAAATAAAGACGCGTGCGTTTATAACGGAGCCACTAGCTGCTATACACATTCCAGTGCCAAATTGGACTTCGTACACGTGTATATAGCAAGTATAGGCTGTACATTGTTTCCTTGTCTAAAGCGCTAAAATTGAGGGGATCAGGTTTCCTTCTTCTCTACGACATGTTTCTCTGGTACGCACCACGGCTTGTCCTTGACCTACGGGGGTCGCCACCCTTCACACGCCTCAATGTCAAGAGTCTGCGACAGAAAGGAATTGAAAACTTGTGCAGGACACATACTAGTACATATCACAAAAAGCGGGAACAGCAAAGCGGAATGCTATACTAATGTGTTGTTCTGGTCGGCCGTATCATCACAATGACCCTATGTCTTGTTTAATTAACTAAGCACGGGAATATTACATCAACATCAACCTTAGCCCTCCTCGCATGTTTTGATAATTAAGCTATTTAGCAAGCATAGAAACAATCCACGTCCAACAATGATCTTTCGCATACTTGAATTTACATTTATAAGAGCTGTGACATGTAAAAAAAGTCACTTTTCGAAATCCGCCATCGAAACAAGGGGGAATTCCCCACATTTCATGGATGTACGTCGGACGTAACTACGCCCGACCAACGCCGACTTGGTGCACACGGCCTAACATTCCTCACTACGTCCGACGTACGTCCGACGTAGTTACGCCGGCGCAACCACTACGCCGGCGTAAATCTGCCACCGGTTGGTGCACTCCACCACTGGTGTTCCCTGGTGTATGGTGTATCCTGGTGTTCCCTGGTGTTCCCTGGTGTATGGTGTATCCTGGGGTTCCCTGGTGTATGGTGTATCCTGGCGTTCCCTGGTGTATGCCGTATCCTGGTGTTCCCTGGTGTTCCCTGGTGTATGGTGTATCCTGGTGTTCCCTGGTGTATGGTGTATCCCGGGGTTACATGGTGTATGGTGTATCCTGGTGTTCCCTGGTGTATCCTGGTGTTCCCTGGTCCTGGTGTAGGCTGTATGGTGTTCCCTGGTGTATGGTGTATCCTGGTGTTCCTGGTGCATGGTGTATCCTGGTGTTCCCTGGTGTATGGTGTATCCTGGTGTTCCCTGGTGTATGGTGTATCCTGGTGTTCCCTGGTGTATGGTGTATCCTAGTGTTCCCTGGTGTATGATGTATCCTGGCGTTCCCTTGTGTATGGTGTATCCTGGCGTTCCCTGGTGTATGGTGTATCCTGGCGTTCTCTGGTGTATGGTGTATCCTGGTGTTCTCAGGTGTATGGTGTATCCTGGCGTTCACTGGTGTATGGTGTGTCCTGGTGTTCCCTAGTGTATGGTGTATCCTGACGTTCCCTGGTGTATGGTGTATTGTGGTGTTCACTGGTGTATGGTGTATCCTGGTGTTCCCTGGTGTATGGTGTATCCTGGTGTTCACTGGTGTATGGTGTATCCTGCTGTTCCCTGATGTATGGTGTATTCTGGTGTTCCCTGGTGTATGGTGTTTCCTGGTGTTTCCTGGTGTATGGTGTATCCTGGTATTCCCTGATGTATGGTGTATCCTGGCGTTCCCTGGTGTATGGTGTATCCTGGCATTCCCTGGTGTATGGTGTATCCCGGCGTTCCCTGGTGTATGGTGTATCCTGGTGTTCCCCGGTGCATGGTGTATCCTGGCGTTCCCTGGTGTATGGTGTGTCCTGGTGTTGTCTGGTGTATGGTGTATCCTGGTGTTCCCTGGTGTATGGTGTATCCTGGTGTTCCCTGGTGTATGGTGTATCATGGTGTTCCCTGGTGTATGGTGTATCCTGGTGTTCCATGGTGTATGGTGTATCCTGGTGTTCCCTGGTGTATGGTGTATCCTGGTGTTCCCTGGTGTATGGTATATCCTGGTGTTCCCCGGTGTATGGTGTATCCTGGCGTTCCCTGGTGTATGGTGTATCCTGGCGTTCCCTGGTGTATGGTGTATCCTGGCGTTCCCTGGTGTATGGTGTATCCTGGGGTTCCCTGGTGTATGCTGTATCCTGGTGTTCCCTGGTGTATGCTGTATCCTGGCGTTTCTTGGTGTATGGTGTATCCTGGCGGTCCTTGGAGTACGGTGTATCCTGGTGTTCCCTGGTGTATGGTGTACCCTGGTGTTCTCTGGTGTATGGTGTATCCTGGTGTTCCCTGGTGTATGGTGTATCCTGGTGTTCCCTGGTGTATGGTGTATCCTGGTGTTCCCTGGTGTATGGTGTATCCCGGCGTTACCTGGTGTATGTTGTATCCTGGTGTTCCCTGGTGTATGGTGTATCCTGGTGTTCCCTGGTGTATGGTATATCCTGGTGTTCCCCGGTGTATGGTGTATCCTGGCGTTCCCTGGTGTATGGTGTATCCTGGCGTTCCCTGGTGTATGGTGTATCCTGGCGTTCCCTGGTGTATGGTGTATCCTGGGGTTCCCTGGTGTATGCTGTATCCTGGTGTTCCCTGGTGTATGCTGTATCCTGGCGTTTCTTGGTGTATGGTGTATCCTGGCGGTCCTTGGAGTACGGTGTATCCTGGTGTTCCCTGGTGTATGGTGTACCCTGGTGTTCTCTGGTGTATGGTGTATCCTGGTGTTCCCTGGTGTATGGTGTATCCTGGTGTTCCCTGGTGTATGGTGTATCCTGGTGTTCCCTGGTGTATGGTGTATCCCGGCGTTACCTGGTGTATGTTGTATCCTGGTGTTCCCTGGTGTATCCTGGTGTTCCCTGGTCCTGGTGTAGGCTGTATCCTGGTGTTCCCTGGTGTATGGTGTATCCTGGTGTTCCCTGGTGCATGGTGTATCCTGGTGTTCCCTGGTGTATGGTGTATCCTGGTGTTCCCTGGTGTATGGTGTATCCTGGTGTTCCCTGGTGTATGGTGTATCCCGGCGTTCCCTGGTGTATGATGTATCCTGGTGTTCCCTGGTGTATGGTGTATCCTGGCGTTCTCTGGTGTATGGTGTATCCTGGTGTTCCCAGTTGTATGGTGTATCCTGGCGTTCCCTGGTGCATGGTGTGTCCTGGTGTTCCCTGGTGTATGGTGCATCCTGACGTTCCCTGGTGTATGGTGTATCCTGGTGTTCACTGGTGTATGGTGTATCCTGGTGTTCCCTGGTGTATGGTGTATCCTGGTGTTCACAGGTGTATGGTGTATCCTGCTGTTCCCTGATGTATGGTGTATTCTAGTGTTCCCTGGTGTATGGTGTATCCTGGTGTTCCCTGGTGTATGGTGTATCCTGGTATTCCCTGGTGTATGGTGTATCCTGGCGTTCCCTGGTGTATGGTGTATCCTGGCATTCCCTGGTGTATTGTGTATCCCGGCGTTCCCTGGTGTATGGTGTATCCTGGTGTTCCCTGGTGCATGGTGTATCCTGGCGTTTCCTGGTGTATGGTGTATCCTGGTGTTGCCTGGTGTATGGTGTATCCTGGTGTTCCCTGGTGTATGGTGTATCCTGGCGTTCCCTGGTGTATGGTGTATCCTGGTGTTCCCTGGTGTATGGTGTATCCTGGTGTTGCCTGGTGCATGGTGTATCATGGGGTTCCCTGGTGTATGGTGTATCCTGGTGTTCCCTGCTGTATGGTGTATCCTGGTGTTCCCTGGTGTATGGTGTATCCTGGTGTTCCCTGGTGTATGGTATATCCTGGTGTTCCCCGGTGTATGGTGTATCCTGGCGTTCCCTGGTGTATGGTGTATCCTGGCGTTCCCTGGTGTATGGTGTATCCTGGCGTTCCCTGGTGTATGGTGTATCCTGGTGTTCCCTGGTGTATGCTGTATCCTGGTGTTCCCTGGTGTATGCTGTATCCTGGCGTTCCTTGGTGTATGGTGTATCCTGGCGATCCTTGGAGTACGGTGTATCCTGGTGTTCTCTGGTGTATGGTGTATCCTGGTGTTCCCTGGTGTATGGTGTATCCTGGTGTTCTCTGGTGTATGGTGTATCCTGGTGTTCCCTGGTGTATGGTGTATCCTGGTGTTCCCTGGTGTATGGTGTATCCTGGTGTTCCCTGGTGTATGGTGTATCCTGCTGTTCCCTGGTGTATGGTGTATCCTGGCGTTCCCTGGTGTATGGTGTATCCTGGTGTTCCCTGGTGTATGGTGTATCCTGGTGTTCCCCGGTGTATGGAGTTCCCTGGTGTATGGTGTATCCTGGCGTTCCCTGGTGTATGGTGTATCCTGGTGTTCCCTGGTGTATGCTGTATCCTGGTGTTCCCTTGTGTATGCTGTATCCTGGCGTTCCTTGGTGTATGGTGTATCCTGGCGGTCCTTGGAGTACGGTGTATCCTGGTGTTCTCTGGTGTATGGTGTATCCTGGTGTTCCCTGGTGTATGGTGTATCCTGGTGTTCCCTGGTGTATGTTGTATCCTGGTGTTCTCTGGTGGATGGTGTATCCTGGTGTTCTCTGGTGTATGGTGTATCCTGGTGTTGCCTGGTGTATGGTGTATCATGGTGTTCCCTGGTGTATGGTGTATCCTGGTGTTCCCTGCTGTATGGTGTATCCTGGTGTTCCCTGGTGTATGGTGTATCCTGGTGTTCCATGGTGTATGGTATATCCTGGTGTTCCCCGGTGTATGGTGTATCCTGGCGTTCCCTGGTGTATGGTGTATCCTGGCGTTCCCTGGTGTATGATGTATCCTGGCGTTCCCTGGTGTATGGTGTATCCTGGTGTTCCCTGGTGTATGCTGTATCCTGGTGTTCCCTGGTGTATGCTGTATCCTGGCGTTCCTTGGTGTATGGTGTATCCTGGCGGTCCTTGGAGTACGGTGTATCCTGGTGTTCTCTGGTGTATGGTGTATCCTGGTGTTCCCTGGTGTATGGTGTATCCTGGTGTTCCCTGGTGTATTTTGTATCCTGGTGTTCCCTGGTGTATGGTGTATCCTGGTGTTCCCTGGTGTATGGTGTATCCTGGCGTTCCCTGGTGTATGGTGTATCCTGGTGTTCCCTGGTGTATGCTGTATCCTGGTGTTCCCTGGTGTATGCTGTATCCTGGCGTTCCTTGGTGTATGGTGTATCCTGGCGGTCCTTGGAGTACGGTGTATCCTGGTGTTCTCTGGTGTATGGTGTATCCTGGTGTTCCCTGGTGTATGGTGTATCCTGGTGTTCCCTGGTGTATGTTGTATCCTGGTGTTCTCTGGTGGATGGCGTATCCTGGTGTTCTCTGGTGTATGGTGTATCCTGGTGTTGCCTGGTGTATAGTGTATCATGGTGTTCCCTGGTGTATGGTGTATCCTGGTGTTCCCTGCTGTATGGTGTATCCTGGTGTTCCCTGGTGTATGGTGTATCCTGGTGTTCCCTGGTGTATGGTATATCCTGGTGTTCCCCGGTGTATGGTGTATCCTGGCGTTCCCTGGTGTATGGTGTATCCTGGCGTTCCCTGGTGTATGATGTATCCTGGCGTTCCCTGGTGTATGGTGTATCCTGGTGTTCCCTGGTGTATGCTGTATCCTGGTGTTCCCTGGTGTATGCTGTATCCTGGCGTTCCTTGGTGTATGGTGTATCCTGGCGGTCCTTGGAGTACGGTGTATCCTGGTGTTCTCTGGTGTATGGTGTATCCTGGTGTTCCCTGGTGTATGGTGTATCCTGGTGTTCCCTGGTGTATTTTGTATCCTGGTGTTCCCTGGTGTATGGTGTATCCTGGTGTTCCCTGGTGTATGGTGTATCCTGGTGTTCCCTGGTGTATGGTGTATCCTGGTGTTCCCTGGTGTATTTTGTATCCTGGTGTTCCCTGGTGTATGGTGTATCCTGGTGTTCTCTGGTGTATGGTGTATCCTGGTGTTCCCTGGTGTATGGTGTATCCTGGTGTTCCCTGGTGTATGGTGTATCCTGGTGTTCCCTGGTGTATGGTGTATCCTGGTGTTCCCTGGTGTATGGTGTATCCTGGTGTTCCCTGGTGTATGGTGTATCCTGGCGTTCCCTGGTGTATGGTGTATCCTGGTATTCCCTGGTGTATGGTGTATCCTGGTGTTCCCCGGTGTATGGTGTGTCCTGGTGTTCCCCGGTGTATGGTTTATCCTGGTGTTCCCTGGTGTATGCTGTATCCTGGCGTTCCCTGGTGTATTGCGTATCCTGGTGTTCCCTGGTGTATGGTGTATCCTGGTGTTCCCTGGTGCATGGTGTACCCTGGTGTTCCCTGGTGTATGATGTAACCTGGTGTTCCCTGGTGTATGGTGTATCCTGGTGTTCCCCGGTGTATGGTGTATCCTGGTGTTCCCTGGTGTATGGTGTATCCTGACGTTCCCTGGTGTATGGTGTGTCCTGGTATTCCCCGGTGTATGGTGTATCCTGGTGTTCCCTGGTGTATGGTATATCCTGGTGTTCCCCGGTGTATGGTGTATCCTGGCGTTCCCTGGTGTATGGTGTATCCTGGCGTTCCCTGGTGTATGGTGTATCCTGGCGTTCCCTGGTGTATGGTGTATCCTGGTGTTCCCTGGTGTATGCTGTATCCTGGTGTTCCCTGGTGTATGCTGTATCCTGGCGTTCCTTGGTGTATGGTGTATCCTGGCGATCCTTGGAGTACGGTGTATCCTGGTGTTCTCTGGTGTATGGTGTATCCTGGTGTTCCCTGGTGTATGGTGTATCCTGGTGTTCTCTGGTGTATGGTGTATCCTGGTGTTCCCTGGTGTATGGTGTATCCTGGTGTTCCCTGGTGTATGGTGTATCCTGGTGTTCCCTGGTGTATGGTGTATCCTGCTGTTCCCTGGTGTATGGTGTATCCTGGCGTTCCCTGGTGTATGGTGTATCCTGGTGTTCCCTGGTGTATGGTGTATCCTTGTGTTCCCCGGTGTATGGAGTTCCCTGGTGTATGGTGTATCCTGGCGTTCCCTGGTGTATGGTGTATCCTGGTGTTCCCTGGTGTATGCTGTATCCTGGTGTTCCCTGGTGTATGCTGCATCCTGGCGTTCCTTGGTGTATGGTGTATCCTGGCGGTCCTTGGAGTACGGTGTATCCTGGTGTTCTCTGGTGTATGGTGTATCCTGGTGTTCCCTGGTGTATGGTGTATCCTGGTGTTCCCTGGTGTATGTTGTATCCTGGTGTTCTCTGGTGGATGGTGTATCCTGGTGTTCTCTGGTGTATGGTGTATCCTGGTGTTGCCTGGTGTATGGTGTATCATGGTGTTCCCTGGTGTATGATGTATCCTGGTGTTCCCTGCTGTATGGTGTATCCTGGTGTTCCCTGGTGTATGGTGTATCCTGGTGTTCCCTGGTGTATGGTATATCCTGGTGTTCCCCGGTGTATGGTGTATCCTGGCGTTCCCTGGTGTATGGTGTATCCTGGCGTTCCCTGGTGTATGATGTATCCTGGCGTTCCCTGGTGTATGGTGTATCCTGGTGTTCCCTGGTGTATGCTGTATCCTGGTGTTCCCTGGTGTATGCTGTATCCTGGCGTTCCTTGGTGTATGGTGTATCCTGGCGGTCCTTGGAGTACGGTGTATCCTGGTGTTCTCTGGTGTATGGTGTATCCTGGTGTTCCCTGGTGTATGGTGTATCCTGGTGTTCCCTGGTGTATTTTGTATCCTGGTGTTCCCTGGTGTATGGTGTATCCTGGTGTTCCCTGGTGTATGGTGTATCCTGGTGTTCCCTGGTGTATGGTGTATCCTGGTGTTCCCTGGTGTATTTTGTATCCTGGTGTTCCCTGGTGTATGGTGTATCCTGGTGTTCTCTGGTGTATGGTGTATCCTGGTGTTCCCTGGTGTATGGTGTATCCTGGTGTTCCCTGGTGTATGGTGTATCCTGGTGTTCCCTGGTGTATGGTGTATCCTGGTGTTCCCTGGTGTATGGTGTATCCTGGTGTTCCCTGGTGTATGGTGTATCCTGGCGTTCCCTGGTGTATGGTGTATCCTGGTATTCCCTGGTGTATGGTGTATCCTGGTGTTCCCCGGTGTATGGTGTGTCCTGGTGTTCCCCGGTGTATGGTTTATCCTGGCGTTCCCCGGTGCATGGTGTATCCTGGCGTTCCTTGGTGTATGGTGTATCCTGGTGTTCCCTGGTGTATGGTGTATCCTGGTGTTCCCTGGTGTATGCTGTATCCTGGCGTTCCCTGGTGTATTGCGTATCCTGGTGTTCCCTGGTGTATGGTGTATCCTGGTGTTCCCTGGTGCATGGTGTACCCTGGTGTTCCCTGGTGTATGATGTAACCTGGTGTTCCCTGGTGTATGGTGTATCCTGGTATTCCCCGGTGTATGGTGTATCCTGGTGTTCCCTGGTGTATGGTGTATCCTGACGTTCCCTGGTGTATGGTGTGTCCTGGTATTCCCCGGTGTATGGTGTATCCTGGTGTTCCCTGGTGTATGGTGTATCCTGGCGTTCCCTGGTGTATGGTGTGTCCTGGTGTTCCCTGGTGTATGGTGTATCCTGGTGTTCCCTGGTGTATGGTGTGTCCTGGTGTTCCCTGATATATGGTGTATCCTGGCGTTCCCTGGTGTATGGTGTATCCTGGTGTTCCCTGGTGTATGGTGTCTCCTGGCGTTCCCTGGTGTATGGTGTATCCTGCCGTTCCCTGGTGTATGGTGTGTCCTGGCGTTCCTTGGTGTATGGTGTATCCTGGTGTTCCCTGGTGTATGGTGTATCCTGGCGTTCCCTGGTGTATGGTGTATCCTGGTGTTCCCTGGTGTATGGTGTATCCTGACGTTACCTGGTGTATGGTGTATCCTGGTGTTCCCTGGTGTATGGTGTATCCTGGTGTTTCCTGGTGTTCCCTGGTGTATGGTGTTCCCTGGTGTTCCCTGGTGTATAGTGTATCCTGGTATTCCCTGGTGTATGGTGTATCCTGGTGTTTCCTGGTGTATGGTGTACCCTGGTGTTACCTGGTGTTCCCTGGTGTATAATGTATCCTGGTGTTCCCTGGTTTATGGTGTATCCTGGCGTTCCTTGTATGGTGCATCCTGGTGTTCCCTGGTGCATGGTGTATCATGGCGTTCCCTGGTGTATGGTGTATCCTGGTGTTCCCTGGTGTATGGTGTATCCTGTTGTTCCCTGGCGTATGGTGTATCCTGGTGTTCCCTGGTGTACGGTGTATCTTGGTGTTCCCTGGTGTATGGTGTATCCTGGTGTTCCCTGGTGTATGGTGTATCCTGGTGTTCCCTGGTGTATGGTGTATCCTGGTGTTCCCTGGTGTATGGTGTATCCTGGTGTTCCCTAGTGTATGGTGTATCCTGGCGTTCCCTGGTGTATGGTGTATCCTGGTGTTCCCTGGTGTATGGTGTATCCTGGTGTTCCCTGGTGTATGGTGTATCCTGGTGTTCCCTGGTGTATGGTGTATCCTGGCGTTCCCTGGTGTATGGTGTATCCTGACGTTCCCTGGTGTATGGTGTATCCTGGTGTTCCCTGGTGTATGGTGTATCCTGGTGTTCCATGGTGTATGGTGTATCCTGGTGTTCCCTGGTGTATGATGTATCCTGGTGTTCCCTGGGGTATGGTGTATCCTGGTATTCCCTGGTGTATGGTGTATGGTGTATCCTGGCGTTCCCTTGTGTATGGTGTATCCTGGTATTCCCTGGTGTATGGTATATCCTGGTGTTCCCTGGTGTACGGTGTATCCTGGTGTTCCCTGGTGTATGGTGTATCCTGGTGTTCCCTGGTGTATGATGTATCCTGGTGTTCCCTGGTGTATGGTGTATCCTGGTGTTCCCTGGTGTATGGTGTATCCTGGTGTTCCCTGGTGTATGGTGTATCCTGGTGTTCCCTGGTGTATGGTGTATCCTGGTGTTCCCTGGTGTATGATGTATCCTGGTGTTCCCTGGTGTATGGTGTATCCTGGTGTTCCCTGGTGTGTGGTGTATCCTGGTATTCCCTGGTGCATGGTGTATCCTGGCGTTCTTACATATCTTTCCTCGTGGGCACAACCGGCATGTTGAACAATTCTGACCGGGGTCTGGTCTTGTAATCCAACCAACGCATCGTGTAAAATAAAAAATATTAAAAAAATCCTTATTTAAAAAAAGAAATGTAATGTAATGTAATGAATTAAACCACTGAAATAATTTTACTTGAGACAAGCACAAATTTGAGAAGTATTTTAAATATACGTGTGAGTCGATATAGCTTAATCGCATTGATCGAGGCTAGCGGCTGGAGGAATCTGATACCTTCTGATACCTGAGGTTTTCTGATCCGCCCATATGATGCCATATCCCATGTTCGGTGATTTGGACCATGTATTTTCACTAGGTTAAGTTTTGGCTGTTAGGAATTTAATTTTTTTATATAATTCAAATTTTAATGCATGTATGTATGCAAGGTATGACTATTTATTTACGAAATGAATGTTGGTATATTATGCCGCTTTTGCACATATTAAGGCCCATTAGGCCAAGCAATATGCCAAGCCAATGATGTGGGTTGGATTAAACAGCCCCCAATGCCAGTGTTGGGGTCCAGTATCTGTTGATCTGTTGCAGCCTGCTTACACACGGACCAAGGGAGGCTCCCCTGTCCCAGGCCCCGGTCGTGTAGGTCCATTTTATGTACGTTACGCACAGGCATCCGGAAAATGTTTTTATCTTCCATTCTTTTTTTTTTTCTTTTTTTTTTATGTCACCATAACAAAGTCACATTAAGGAAGTCATAATATCACATAAATGGGTGCCACTTGGATCTAAAGGATGACATGTTTTCACTATAGCTGATGCACTGTTCTATCTTAAAATAATACGAAACATTGTTCTGGACACCTTGGAGATTTGGGATTTCATCAAGCCATTTACATCTATATATATATCTCTTTGTGATTAAACAAATATGATTAATAAGTCGCTCGTGCGAAGTGTGCTTTATACCTAATAAACAGGATTGACGCGTTGGAGTCACAGTAGTCAAGCATTTGTCATTCAACCAATCAAAAATCTTACACCATAAAGTTCTTACATAAATACAATCAAAAAGTAAGTGTGGAATGGTTTCAGTCTCTGTATCACAAAAAGAACATTTCTCAGAGTCAATTATATATATAAAAAGTAAGTGTGGAATGGTTTCAGTCTCTGTATCACAAAAAGAACATTTCTCAGAGTCAATTATTTTACATTTATGCAAAAACTGGTTGGTAACCAATGCTAAATTAAGCAGAAGGTACTGAAAGCTTCTGGTTTTTTCTTCAACAGTACATTGTAATGGTAACTTATAGTACTGGCACCAAGTTGCTTCCTCTATATCAGCGTTTAGTGATTGACACCACCGTTCTTCACTTTTTTTGCTGTAGCATATAGATTTGACCAGAAACTTATAACTGTAATTACATAACCGCGCCGTTCTTATTATCAAATTTGCCCACTTTCGAGTTACTTTACAAAGTTTTTTACCTGACGTCGTGATTTGGTTTCTCCAGTTTCGCGGTATACAGTGGGTAAGACTGTAGAAGTCAACAAAGTTTATATTTATCTGGTATTGCTGGACAAATGTATCCCATCCTAACAGAACTCCATGCATATCGACGACATCATTAATAAAGACAACCCCCTTTTGGATCATTTCGTCTTTCCTACTAATCAGATTTGGGTTTATCATAAAATAAGTGTTCCAAATCGGGTATTCTAAAACATTTATATCTTCAATTTGTGTTCCCAAGAATTTACTCCAAGCCTTGAAGACGTCGCCCCAAAAGGGGTTTGATGTCAAGGATAACTCAATAAGAGTAATTGGATCTAAGTCCCAACATAATAATTTATCCCTACAAATAGTTTTACAAAACAATTGCTGCCACGCCCCATCGTTGACCACAAGTCTTCGTATCCAGCTAATTTTAAGCGCAAACATCATGGACTCTATATGGGGGAGATTAATACCCCCTAGATCGACTGTTTGGACCATTTTAGACAGGGCAATTCTAGGTTTCTTTTTATTCCACACGAAATCCCGAATTAGACGATTAAATCTATTCAGGTAATATTTACCTGGTATATCTTTATCTTCCATTCTGGCCTTAACAATATCCTAATTTGTTAAACACAAGTCAGAATTCTTCATTTTCGTGAAATTTTATTTCTAACTGCAAAAATGAAATGAACTTTAGAGCGTCACCAATATTAACGCCGCCAGTTACTCATCCGTAGCCACTTCCCCAAGTCTTCCCCCGACAAGCATTCGCCGCCATCTTGCCACCAACCCTTGAGATCAAACCCGGACCGGAAGCGATAGGTCTGATCGTTCATTATCTCACACAAGCGACAGAAGCCGCGGGGCCGCGTCCAGCCAAGGCCCCGGATGTACCAATCTGACCTCCAGCGGAAATACTTGAGGTACTCGTCGTCATTGCGCGACAGGTATCTAATGTGTTTGGCGAGTTGCCGGGGGCTATCGAAGTCTCGAATGTTGATGTACGAGTGGGATGGTAGGCTCTGGGAGTAGTTTCCGCCGCCCAGAACGATGGGTACCACGCCGTGAGTCAGCGGGCGAAACAGCTTCTCCGTCATGTAATCACGACATACGCTGTTCTCGAAAGATAAATAAAATTTGTACTCCTCGTAAATTTTGGGGAAGCATGAATCAGCGTGAACTCTACCAGAGCATTCGTACGTCCCACACGCCCCGTATATATCGACAGGGACGTATTTAGACAACTCTTGGACGTAATCCATCCGTCGACTATGACCGCGGCAATTGCTTACAACCCACGCGATGAGCTTGGTCTTTTTCTGCAGGAGTTGCCTCAGCGATCCCGCGAGATCCCTGCGGATAGATCCAGACGCCGGCAACGCCTCTGCCACGCCGTGCGGGATCCAGATATCAGAATCTCGGCGGTAGGTCATGGTGAGGTTAAATATCCCGCCGTACTCGGACAAGTTTCTGGATGCGGTGAAGATCTGGAGCGGTGTCTCGAATAGGAAGAAGACGTATATCTGATCCGGACGTGCTCTCGTCGGGATCGTTTGCAAGTTGCACCCCGGGACGAAGTGGAAGAGGACGGCGTCCGCCTCCCAGAACCGGGATTTGTCGCTCGTCGTCTCGCATCCCGATACGGGGCATTTGTGACGCTCAAAAGGCGCTTGACCGATGCCAAAGGTGAAATCCTCGGCGCCGAAGAAAGTATTCCAGTAGAGTATGAGCTTTGTGTATTTTGTTGTCCCGGCGTTCGCTTCGTCAATAGTTCTATCCCGTGTCCTATCCGTCGCCGTTGATCCTTCTGCAGTCACCGTGGTGGCTTCTTTATAATCTATTACTAAGTTATCACCTTTTCGTAAGATTTTTGACGATTGTTTAATGTCTGACCTTCCAGATTTATGTACATTGTGGCGATGCTTTTTCTGTTTCTTGTTCGTTTTCGATTCGATCTTGTTCAAGTGGCTTTGTTCATCCGCATGTGCTATAGCCGATAGTTCCTGTGATACATTCTCCATATAGGGCTCGCGATCTGTTGCTGTACCAACCGCCCCGGGCCACTCCGACAGGAAGACATGCTGACGAGCTTCCAGTCGTGCCGAAAACACTTCCAGCCCAACTACCACGACGACACAAACGCCGAACAACCAATGCTGGGGAAGCAGCAGCCACAACCTGTGTCTGTGACGGCTGTCTTGTCCAGCCGCCTCCACCAGCTCCATGTGGTCAGAATGGGGCAGAACACCCTGAGACACCACCATGTGTATGTGCGGACTGATGTGATGCTAAAGCGAACTTTAAACAAAGCGCAAAGACCACGAAAAAAAGCTTTATTGATCAGGCCGCAAATCATGACATTAAAGGTCTCCTTGTGATGGGCGTGGTGAATGACAGCGTGTTGCAGCGCTTGCACTGAGATTCCGTCAGTGAAATATCGATATTTCATGCATTACTAATTACCGGACTGGTTTTAAATTAAACCTAAACTCAGCGTGATCTTTAAAAGTAATTGGGTACGGAGACTGCCACAAAGTGTCACGCTGATAGCGATATAGACCACTACCACTGTCTTTGTGTACTCAGGTATAATGTTCTTGTCATGTTGCTCTATTTTCATTATTATGCTTATTTTCTCGTGTTCAGCTCACATGTAAATCCCAGTCAGATGGAAATCACAGTACATTGAGAAAATACAATCACCAAAAAATGCATGTTTTCCTCGTATTCACGTTATTACCATTCTACATATATAATATCATGTGAATAACAGATGGTAACAATAATAATGCATGTAATCCAAAAGTCATTTACAAATGTGAACATATTTTTTCAAAGAATTTTTTTTAATGGAATACGTATATATATATCTGGGCAAACCTCGTAGTATGCAAAAGGTAGACGGTACCACTACCTACATTTGTTACAAGGTCTCATGATCTTAAGATTAAAGAGAACAGTGGACCACATCTTAATTATAGCATCTTGGGTGATATAATTCAAATAATTTCAGTGGCATAGTGCCATACACATAGCGTACATCCACCAACAATCAATCTTTCTTACGCTTATCATACAAATTCCAAACTACCAGATTCCATATCACTGGTGAGAACATTTTAAGACATTCCTGTTCCTTCCTCCACTGATATTGACGACGCCAGCATTGACTTGCTTTATGAAATGGTGAAGCCTGATGTCCAATTCCAGCTGAACAATTACCTTGGACTAACAGTACATATCAGGCAAGATTAAACCTTGGATAAAGAAAGCTAAAAGTCCCACCATTACAATATTTCGCCTCATCAACGACCTATCTGTATTCTCCATCTCAATCAATCAACTAAACAATGATGATACTTCATTTGTATTCTGTATCTGTATTCTCTATTTCAATCAACCAACTAAACAATGATGATACTTCTTTTTTTTTTAAATTGATTAGAATCTACAAGACTTGCACACATGCTCATAATGGAAGTTTCTGGTACATGCAGGCCTGTCAAAGTTAAATTGGGGGGCGAGGGGAGGGGGGAAGGGGGAGAGGGCAGGGGGGAAGAGGGAGGGGGGGGGCGGGGGAGGGCGCATGATGCTTTTCATCCTCCAAGCTTGACGGGTCTGACATGAACATGACAAATGCTCAAAGCTATTCCATTGCTAATTTGCCAAGCACTTTTTCTCAACATCATTACAATAATCATAACGTCTTAAATGCCGTTGACACACATGTGACAGGATCTTCCCTCCTCAGATACTGTCTGTAGTCATGCATGGCCCGTGCATGAGTTGCCACTTAAAACAGAGATATTAATTGTGGGAGATTCTGACCTAAATGCATAGTACGTTACATATATATGTGCAGCATCCTGTTGTGAGATAATAAACGTATGGCCACGTTTAACATAACTGACAATAATTGACGGAACACATGGCAGTTTGTTTATGTGAAATGAATTGATTCAGATGATCACCGTGCGCGTTAGTTAGACAGTACGGCCGTTTGTGGCCACTGGTGGATGTGCACGGCCAACCCGGCGGAGTTGGCTATCTCTACCTTACATAATCTCGGCCTATACTGAGCAATGTGACTAAGGTTCATATTGATCAATGTGACTTAGGCTCATCTTGAGCAACGTGACTATGGTTTATATTGAGCAATGTGACTATGGCTCATATTGAGCCATGTGACTAAGGCTCATATTGAGCCATGTGACTAAGGCTCATATTGAGCAATGTGACTAAAGCTCATATTGAGCAATGTGACTAAAGCTCATATTGAGCAATGTGACTAAAGCTCATATTGAGCAATGTGACTGGTTCATACTGAGCAATGTGACTGGTTCATATTGAGCAATATGTGACTAAGGCTCGTATTGAGCATTGTGACTATATCTCACAATGGACAACGTGACTGGCTCATATTAAGCAATGTGACTGTGGCTCATATTGAGTAAATGTTTGAACCACCAATTTCTCTTAGTTAATAATAATAAGTTAATGCATAATGTTATCTCTGCGCATTTTGTGAACGCTCCCAGTCGTACCTTAAGTTAGACAACAGGACCATGGTCCCGGACAAAAACCCAACGCAATTATCCCCATAACAAAGCACAAGTTTACCGAAAATTGCATCATAAATCATCTTCCATATTTAAAAAAAAATCATCGAAACAAATGACGTGAATCACCACTTCTCCCGCAAAGGTTTATATATGCATATCAAATTAAATGTTCAAAAGTACCAAAGGACCTGGTCCCGAGTCCAAATCCGAACCTTGTCTGTCAGGGACAGTGCTTCTTACATAGCCCTAAATTCGCGCCACTCGTTTAGACAGGCGCCAAAACGCCTGTTCCTCATCTCAGCTCACTCTAGCCAATACAGCAGCGCCAGTCTTCTACTTTGATGGACCTTGGCGGCTGTGTTGTCAGCAGTGCCAACCCGGTGCCGGAATGGAGTGCCAACCCCGTGCCGGAATGGAATGCCAACCCCGTGCCGGAATGGAATGACAACCCCGTGCCGGAATGGAATGCCAACCCCGTGCCGGAATGGAATGCCAACCCCGTGCCGGAATGGAATGACAACCCCGTGCCGGAATGGAATGACAACCCCGTGCCGGAATGGAATGACAACCCCGTGCCGGAATGGAATGACAACCCCGTGCCGGAATGGAATGACAACCCCGTGCCGGAATGGAATGACAACCCCGTGCCGGAATGGAATGACAACCCCGTGCCGGAATGGAATGACAACCCCGTGCCGGAATGGAATGACAACCCCGTGCCGGAATGGAATGACAACCCCGTGCCGGAATGGAATGCCAACCCCGTGCCGGAATGGAATGACAACCCCGTGCCGGAATGGAATGCCAACCCCGTGCCGGAATGGAATGACAACCCCGTGCCGGAATGGAATGACAACCCCGTGCCGGAATGGAATGACAACCCCGTGCCGGAATGGAATGACAACCCCGTGCCGGAATGGAATGACATCCCCGTGCCGGAATGGAATGACAACCCCGTGCCGGAATGGAATGACAACCCCGTGCCGGAATGGAATGCCAACCCCGTGCCGGAATGGAATGACAACCCCGTGCCGGAATGGAATGACATCCCCGTGCCGGAATGGAATGACAACCCCGTGCCGGAATGGAATGACAACCCCGTGCCGGAATGGAATGCCAACCCCGTGCCGGAATGGAATGACAACCCCGTGCCGGAATGGAATGACAACCCCGTGCCGGAATGGAATGACAACCCCGTGCCGGAATGGAATGACAACCCCGTGCCGGAATGGAATGCCAACCCCGTGCCGGAATGGAATGACAACCCCGTGCCGGAATGGAATGACAACCCCGTGCCGGAATGGAATGACAACCCCGTGCCGGAATGGAATGCCAACCCCGTGCCGGAATGGAATGACAACCCCGTGCCGGAATGGAATGACAACCCCGTGCCGGAATGGAATGACAACCCCGTGCCGGAATGGAATGACAACCCCGTGCCGGAATGGAATGACAAGTGTCACGGTGAAACGGATTGAAAACGCAATACAGGGATTAGTGAAACACGGCAGGTCAGTATGGAAATATTATGATGTATGACAAATAATAGATCGCAAGGTGTATGATTGTAAGATGTGTAAATCACTGTCCTTACATTAAGAAACGTGCTTTGGTTTATTCTTGACAGAAGTTTAAAGACTTCTGTTAATATGTTGCCATGCATTGTTTGTGACTGTGTCAGTTCGTTTGCTTGTCCGCTTGTCCGCAAGCTGTAGGCAGCATGGTGATAATCAATATGATTGGGCCAATGCGCTGCTTAGCTATTGAGTGAAAGGTAGGAAAGTGGTGTTTGTGAAACTGGTGTTTGTTCTTCAGCACCATGTATACATAGTACTTCCCCACTATCATTGTCGGTCAATAGCTAATTTTGTCGTTGAATTTTAATTCTGACGTTAGATTGATTTATGGTTACCCACTGGGCTAGGGAATCTCCCCCAAGCGAACCCTCAAAAAGTGAAATGGAAAGTGAAATGGAAACTCAGGTCACCCTGCTCCTTGACTTGCTCGCGCGACAACCAATGGCAGCCGTGATCACGTGACGCCCCCAGTAAAGTCCGCCAGAGGTCGGAGTCCCCATAAACATCACCCTTAATGGGGAATATTGACCGTATTTTATATTAAAGCCACAACATATAATTATGCGTCAATGGGGTAATTGCCTTTAAAAGGTTATGTCTGCCTACCTGGTATTAATTATACATCGGTTCCTTTATGACGCAGCTCATAATAGCTTCTGCAGAAATCAATACGGGGTCAATACAGTTGATTGGCCCATGCATACGATGATTGTTATTTTTCCAAGCTACAAACATATCAGAGCGACTACATGTCTAGTGCGGCCTTTACTCACTGATCGCTTTACCCGTCACGGCGATGTAACATGCCAGGTTGACATCGAGGAGATAAAAGTGTCAACCGATAAAGCTGTTTGTTCTTTTGTTTATGCAAAACAGTTATGACGTTTTAATCACCGACCGCCGTTTTGTCTAATTTCCGATTTATTGTTGATTTTGATCGATTTATTCAAGTAGGAAACCGTACCATCTGTATGTCATATCGCGACAATAGGAATTAAAGGTCAAGGAAGAGAGGAGCCATGCCTCAGAGAGCAATTATGTAAGTGGGATTCACACACATTCAACAAGAGAGCGCGCTACCTACCAAACCACGGGATGAGTCACGAATAACGTAAACCTACAGTTTTCATGTTAATCGGATTGCAATGTATCCTCTTGTATCCTGGTGTTCCTTGGTGTATGGTGTATCCTGGCGTTCCCTGGTGTATGGTGTATCCTGGTGTCCCCTGGTGTATGGTGTATCCTGGGGTTCTCGGGTGCATGGTGTATACTGGCGTTCCCTGGTGTATGGTGTATCCTGGCGTTCCCTGGTGTATGGTGTATCCTGGTGTTCCCTGGTGTATGGTGTATCCTGGCGTTCCCTGGTGTATGGTGTATCCTGGTGTCCCCTGGTGTATGGTGTATTCTGGTGTTCCCTGGTGTATGGTGTATCCTGGCGTTCCCTGGTGTATGGTGTATCCTGACGTTCCCTGGTGTATGGTGTATCCTGGCGTTCCCTGGTGTATGGTGCATCCTGGCGTTCCCCGGTGTATGGTGTATCCTGGTGTTCAGTGGTGTATGATGTATCCTGGTGTTCACTGGTGCATAGTGTATCCTGGCGTTCCCTGGTGTATGGTGTATCCTGGCGTTCCCTGGTGTATGGTGTATCCTGGCGTTCCCCGGTGCATGGTGTATCCTGGTGTTCCCTGGTGTTCCCTGGTGTATGATGTATCCAGGTGTTCCCTGGTGTATGGTGTATCCTGGCGTTCCCTGATGTATAGTGTATTCTGGCGTTCCCTGGTGTATGGTGTATCCTGGTGTTCCCCGGTGTATGATGTATCCTGGCGTTCCCTGGTGTATGGTGTATCCTGGCGTTCCCCGGTGCATGGTGTATCCTGGTGTTCCCTGGTGTTCCCTGGTGTATGATGTATCCTGGTGTTCCCTGGTGTATGGTGTATCCTGGCGTTCCCTGGTGTATGGTGTATCCTGGTGTTCCCTTGTGTATGGTGTATCCGAGCGTTCCCCGGTGTATGGTGTATCCTGGTGTTCCCTGGTGCATGGTGTATCCTGGCGTTCCCCGGTGTATGGTGTGTCCTGGTGTATCCTGGCGTTCCCTGGTGTATGGTGTATCCTGGTATTCCCTGGTGTATGGTGTATCCTGGCGTTCCCTGGTGTATGGTGTATCCTGGTATTCCCTGGTGTTTGGTGTATCCTAGCGTTCCCTGGTGTATGGTGTATCCTGGTGTTCCCTGGTGTATGGTGTATCCTGGTGTTCCCTGGTGTATGGTGTATCCTGGTGTTCCCTGGTGTATAGTGCATCCTGGTGTTCCCTGGTGTATGGTGTATGGTGTATCCTGGCGTTCCCTGGTGTATGGTGTATTCTGGCGTTCCCTGGTGTATGGTGTATCCAGGTGTTCCCTGGTGTATGGTGTATCCTGGCGTTCCCTGGTGTATAGTGTATTCTGGCGTTCCCTGGTGTATGGTGTATCCTGGTGTTCCCCGGTGTATGATGTATCCTGGTGTTCCCTGGTGTATGGTGTATCCTGGTGTTCCCTGGTGTGTGGTGTATCCTGGTGTATCCTGGTGTTCCCTGGTGTATGGTGTATACTGGCGTTCCCTGGTGTATGGTGTATCCTGGTGTTCCCTGGTGTATGGTGTATCCTGTCGTTCCCTGGTGTATGGTGTATCCTGGTGTTCCCTGGTGTATGGTGTATCCTGGTGTTCCCTGGTGTATGGTGTATCCTGGCGTTCCCTGGTGTATGGTGTATCCTGGCGTTCCCTGGTGAATGGTGTATCCTGGCGTTCCCTGGGGTATGGTGTATCCTGGTGTTCCCTGGTGTATGGCGTATCCTGTCGTTCCCTGGTGTATGGTGTATCCTGGTGTTCCCTGGTGCATGGTGTATCCTGGTGTTCCGTGGTGTATGGTGTATCCTGTCGTTCCCTGGTGTATGGTGTATCCTGGCGTTCCCTGGTGTATTGTGTATCCTGGCGTTCCCTGGTGTATGGTGTAACCTGGCGTTCCCTGGTGTATGGTGTATCCCGGTGTTCCCTGGTGTATGGTGTATCCTGGCGTTCCCTGGTGTATGGTGTAGCCTGGTGTTCCCTGGTGTATGGTGTGTCCTGGTGTTCCCTGGTGTTCCCTGGTGTATGATGTATCCTGGTGTTCCCTGGTGTATGGTGTATCCTGGCGTTCCCTGGTGTATGGTGTAGCCTGGTGTTCCCTGGTGTATGGTGTGTCCTGGTGTTCCCTGGTGTTCCCTGGTGTATGATGTATCCTGGTGTTCCCTGGTGTATGGTGTATCCTGGTGTTCCCTGGTGTTCCCTGGTGTATGGTGTATCCTGGTGTTCACTGGTGTATGGTGTATCCTGGCGTTCCCTGGTGTATGGTGTATCCTGTCGTTCCCCGGTGTATGGTGTATCCTGGTGTTCCCTGGGGTATGGTGTATCCTGGTGTTCCCTGGTGTATGGCGTATCCTGTCGTTCCCTGGTGTATGGTGTATCCTGGTGTTCCCTGGTGTATGGTGTATCCTGGTGTTCCCTGGTGTATGGTGTATCCTGTCGTTCCCCGGTGTATGGTGTATCCTGGTGTTCCCTGGTGTATGGTGTATCCTGGTGTTCCCTGGTGTATGGTGTATCCTGGCGTTCCCTGGTCTATGGTGTATCCTGGCGTTCCCTGGTGTATAGTGTATTCTGGCGTTCCCTGGTGTATGGTGTATCCTGGTGTTCCCCGGTGTATGATGTATCCTGGTGTTCCCTGGTGTATGGTGTATCCTGGTGTTCCCTGGTGTGTGGTGTATCCTGGTGTATCCTGGTGTTCCCTGGTGTATGGTGTATACTGGCGTTCCCTGGTGTATGGTGTATCCTGGTGTTCCCTGGTGTATGGTGTATCCTGTCGTTCCCTGGTGTATGGTGTATCCTGGTGTTCCCTGGTGTATGGTGTATCCTGGTGTTCCCTGGTGTATGGTGTATCCTGGCGTTCCCTGGTGTATGGTGTATCCTGGCGTTCCCTGGTGAATGGTGTATCCTGGCGTTCCCTGGGGTATGGTGTATCCTGGTGTTCCCTGGTGTATGGCGTATCCTGTCGTTCCCTGGTGTATGGTGTATCCTGGTGTTCCCTGGTGCATGGTGTATCCTGGTGTTCCGTGGTGTATGGTGTATCCTGTCGTTCCCTGGTGTATGGTGTATCCTGGCGTTCCTTGGTGTATTGTGTATTCTGGCGTTCCCTGGTGTATGGTGTAACCTGGCGTTCCCTGGTGTATGGTGTATCCCGGTGTTCCCTGGTGTATGGTGTATCCTGGCGTTCCCTGGTGTATGGTGTAGCCTGGTGTTCCCTGGTGTATGGTGTGTCCTGGTGTTCCCTGGTGTTCCCTGGTGTATGATGTATCCTGGTGTTCCCTGGTGTATGGTGTATCCTGGCGTTCCCTGGTGTATGGTGTAGCCTGGTGTTCCCTGGTGTATGGTGTGTCCTGGTGTTCCCTGGTGTTCCCTGGTGTATGATGTATCCTGGTGTTCCCTGGTGTATGGTGTATCCTGGTGTTCCCTGGTGTTCCCTGGTGTATGGTGTATCCTGGTGTTCACTGGTGTATGGTGTATCCTGGCGTTCCCTGGTGTATGGTGTATCCTGGCGTTCCCTGGTGTATGGTGTATCCTGGTGTTCCCTGGGGTATGGTGTATCCTGGTGTTCCCTGGTGTATGGCGTATCCTGTCGTTCCCTGGTGTATGGTGTATCCTGGTGTTCCCTGGTGTATGGTGTATCCTGGTGTTCCCTGGTGTATGGTGTATCCTGTCGTTCCCCGGTGTATGGTGTATCCTGGTGTTCCCTGGTGTATGGTGTATCCTGGTGTTCCCTGGTGTATGGTGTATCCTGGCGTTCCCTGGTCTATGGTGTATCCTGGCGTTCCCTGGTGTATGGTGTATCCTGGTGTTCCCTGGTGTATGGTGTATCCTGGCGTTCCCTGGTGTATGGTGTATCCTGGCGTTCCCTGGTGTATGGTGTATCCTGGTGTTCCCTGGGGTATGGTGTATCCTGGTGTTCCCTGGTGTATGGCGTATCCTGTCGTTCCCTGGTGTATGGTGTATCCTGGTGTTCCCTGGTGTATGGTGTATCCTGGTGCTCCCTGGTGTATGGTGTATCCTGTCGTTCCCTGGTGTATGGTGTATCCTGGCCTTCCCTGGTGTATGGTGTATCCTGGCGTTCCCTGGTGTATGGTGTAACCTGGAGTTCCCTGGTGTATGGTGTATCCTGGTGTTCCCTTGTGTATGGTGTATCCTGGCGTTCCCTGGTGCATGGTGTATCCTGGCGATCCCTGGTTATGGTGTATCCTGGCGTTACCTGGTGTATGGTGTATCCTGGTATTCCCTGGTGTTCCCTGGTGTCTGGTGTATCCTGGTGTTCCCTGGGGTTCCCTGGTGTATGGTGTATCCTGGTGTTCCCTAGTTTATGGTGTATCCTGGTGTTCCCTGGTGTATGGTGTAACCTGGTGTTCCCTGGTGTATGGTGTATCCTGGTGTTCCCTGGTGTATGGTGTGTACTGGTGTTCCCTGGTGTATGGTGTATCCTGGCGTTCCCTGGTTTATGGTGTATCCTAGTGTTCCCTGGTGTATGGTGTATCCTGGCGTTCCATGGTGTATGGTGTATCCTGGTGCTCCCTGGTGTATGGTGTATCCTGGTGTTCCCTGGCTTATGGTGTAGCCTGGCGTTCCCTGGTGTATGGTGTATCCTGGCGTTCCCTTGTGTATGGTGTACCCTGGTGTTCTCTGGAATATGGTGTATCCTGGCGTTACTTGGTGTATGGTGTATCCTGGTGTTCCCTGGTGCATGGTGTATCCTGGTGTTCCCTACTGTTCCCTGGTGTATGGTGTATCCTGGCGTTGCCTGGTGTATGGTGTATCCTTGCGTTCCCTAGTGTATGGTGTATCCTGGTGTTCCCTGGCGTATGACGTATCCTGGCGTTCCCTGGTGTATGGTGTATCCTGGCGTTCCCTGGTGTGTGGTGTGTCCTGGTGTTCCCTGGTGTATGGTGTATCCTGGTGTTCCCTGGTGTATGGTGTATCCTGGTGTTCCCTGGTGTATGGTGTATCCTGGTGTTCCCTGGTGTATGGTGTATCCTGTCGTTCCCCGGTGTATGGTGTATCCTGGTGTTCCCTGGTGTATGGTGTATCCTGGCGTTACCTGGTGTATGGTGTATCCTGGTATTCCCTGGTGTTCCCTGGTGTCTGGTGTATCCTGGTGTTCCCTGGTGTTCCCTGGTGTATGGTGTATCCTGGTGTTCCCTGGTGTATGGTGTATCCTGGTGTTCCCTGGAGTGTGGTGTGTCCTGGTGTTCCCTGGTGTATGGTGTATCCTGGTGTTCCCTGGTGTATGGTGTATCCTGGTGTTCCCTGGAGTGTGGTGTGTCCTGGTGTTCCCTGGTGCATGGTGTATCCTGGTGTTCCCTGCTGTTCCCTGGTGTATGGTGTATCCTGGCGTTGCCTGGTGTATGGTGTATCCTTGCGTTCCCTAGTGTATGGTGTATCCTGGTGTTCCCTGGCGTATGACGTATCCTGGCGTTCCCTGGTGTATGGTGTATCCTGGTGTTCCCTGGTGTATGGTGTATCCTGGTGTTCCCTGGAGTGTGGTGTGTCCTGGTGTTCCCTGGTGTATGGTGTATCCTGGTGTTCCCTGGTGTATGGTGTGTCCTGGTGTTCCCTGGTGTATGGTGTATCCTGGTGTTCCCTGGTGTATAGTGTATCCTGGTGTCCCCTGGTGTATAGTGTATCCTGGTGCTCCCTGGTGTATGGTGTGTCCTGGTGTTCCCTAGTGTATGGTGTATCCTGGCGTTCCCTGGTGTATGGTGTATTCTGGTGTTCCCTGGTGTATGGTGTATCCTGGTATTCTCTGGTGTATGGTGTATCCTGGTGTTCCCTGGTGTATGGTGTATCCTGGTGTTCCCTGGTGTATGGTGTATCCTGGTGTTCCCTGGTGTATGGTGTATCCTGGTGTTCCCTGGTGTATGGTGTATGGTGTATCCTGGTGTTGCCTGGTGTACGGTGTATCCTGGTGTTCCCTGGTGTATGGTGTATCCTGGCGTTCCCTGGTGTATGGTGTATCCTGGTGTTCCCTGGTGTATGGTGTATCCTGGTGTTCCCTGGTGTATGGTGTATCCTAGTGTTCCCTGGTGTATGGTGTATCCTGGTGTATGGTGTATCCTGGTGTTCCCTGGTGTATGGTGTATCCTGGCGTTCCCTGGTGTATGGTGTATCTTGGTGTTCTCTGGTGTTATCTTTCCTCGTGGGAACAACCGGCATGTTGAACAATTCTGGCCGGGGTCTGGTCTTGTAATCCAACCAAAGCATCGTGTAAAATATGCGTCCTTATTTTTAAAAAACACATGTAATGAATTAAAGCCCTGAGATAATTTTGCTTGAGACAAACACAAATTTGAAAAATATTTTAAATATCAGTGTGAGTCGTTTGAACCTGTGAAATGGCTAAATGGCATTGACCTAACCAACATGAGTAGATGAAGTACGTGGGATCTTTATCCTGCGACCGCATAGACATGGCCACAGCGGGGCTCGAACCATCGATCTACATGCCCTTAGACCATCAGGTGACCAGAGCCCTCGTGCGAGCGCGCTAGCCCACTGAGCTACCGGGCCGTCCCGGCTGGAGGCTGGAGGCTGGAGGCTGGCGGCTGGAGGAATCTGATACTTTTCTGAGCTTTTCTGATCCGCTCATATGATGCCATATCCCATGTCAGGTGATTTGGGCACTGTATTTTTACTTAATTTATTTATGGCTGCTAGGAATTCAACGTTTTCATTTAATTCAAACTTTAATGCATGTATGTATGCAAGGTATGACTATTTATATACGAAATGAATGTTGGTATATTAGGCCGCTTTTGCACATATTAAGGCCCATTAGGCCAAGCAATATGCCGAGCCAATGATGTGGGTTAGATTAAACAGCCCCCAATGCCAGTGTTGGGGTCCAGTATCTGTTGATCTGTTGCAGCCTGCTTACACACGGACCAAGGGAGGCTCCCCTGTCCCAGGCCCCGGTCGTGTATGTCCATTTTATGTACGTTACGCACAGGCATCCGGAAAATGTTTTTATCTTCCATTCTGGCCTTGACAATATCCTAATTTGTTAAACACAAGTCAGAAGTCTTCATTTTCGTGAAATTTTATTTCTAACTGCAAAAATGAAATGAACTTTAGAGCGTCACCAATATTAACGCCGCCAGTTACTCATCCGTAGCCACTCCCCCAAGTCCTCTCCCGACAAGCATTCGCCGCCATCTTGCCACCAACGCTTGAGATCAAACCCGGACCGGAAGCGATAGGCGGGATTGTTCATTATCTCACACAACCGACAGAAGCCGCGGGGCCGCGTCCAGCCAAGGCCCCGGATGTACGAAACTGACCTCCAGCGAAAATACTTGAGGTACTCGTCGTCATTGCGCGACAGGTATCTAATGTGTTTGGCGAGTTGCCGGGGGCTATCGAAGTCTCGAATGTTGATGTACGAGTGGGATGGTATGCTCTGGGAGTAGTTTCCGCCGCCCAGAACGATGGGTACCACGCCGTGAGTCAGCGGGCGAAACAGCTTCGCCGTCATGTAATCACGACATACGCTGTTCTCGAAAGATAAATAAAATTTGTACTCCTCGTGAATTTCGGGGAAGCATGAATCAGCGTGAACTCTACCAGAGCATTCGTACGTCCCACACGCCCCGTATATATCGACAGGGACGTATTTAGACAACTCTTGGACGTAATCCATCCGTCGACTATGACCGCGGCAATTGCTTACAACCCACGCAATGAGCTTGGTCTTTTTCTGCAGCAGTTGCCTCAGCGATCCGGTGAGATCCCTGCGGATAGATCCAGATGCCGGCAACGCCTCCGCCACGCCGTGCGGGATCCAGATATCAGAATCTCGGCGGTAGGTCATGGTGAGGTTAAATATCCCGCCGTACTCGGACAAGTTTCTGGATGCGGTGAAGATCTGGAGTGGGGTCTCGAATAGGAAGAAGACGTATATCTGATCCGGACGGGCTCTCGTCGGGATCGTTTGCAAGTTGCACCCTGGGATGAAGTGGAAGAGGACGGCGTCCGCCTCCCAGAACCGGGATTTGTCGCTCGTCGTCTCACATCCCGATACGGGGCATTTGTGACGCTCAAAAGGCGCTTGGCCGATGCCAAATGTGAAATCCTCGGCGCCGAAGAAAGTATTCCAGCAAAGTATGAGCTTTGTGCGTTTTGTTGTCACGGCGTTCGCTTCGTCAATAGTTTTATCCTGTGTCCTATCCGTCGCCGTTGATCTTTCTGCAGTCACTGTACTGGCTTCTTTATAATCTATTACTAAATTATCAACTTTTCGTAATATTTTTGGCGATTGTTTAATGTCTGACCTTCCAGATATATGTACATTGTGGCGATGCTTCTTCTGTTTCTTGTTCGTTTTTGATTCGATCTTGTTCAAGTGGCTTTGTTCATCCGCATGTGCTATAGCCGATAGTTCCTGTGATGCATTCTCCACATAGGGCTCGCGATCTGTTGCTGTACCAACCGCCCCGGGCCACTCCGACAGGAAGACATGCTGACGAGCTTCCTGTCGTGCCGAAAACACTTCCAGCCCAACTACCACGACGACACAAACGCCAAACAACCAATGCTGGGGCAGCAGCAGCCACAGCCAGTGTCTGTGACGGCTGTCTTGTCCAGCCGCCTCCACCAGCTCCATCTAGTCAGAATGGGGCAGAACACCCTGAGACACCACCATGTGTATGTGCGGACTGATGTGACGCTGAAGCGAATTTTAAACAAAGCGCAAAGCCCAGGAAAAAAAGCTTTATTGATCAGGCCGCAAATCATGACATTAAAGGTCTCCTTGTGATGGGCGAGGGGAATGACTTGGCGTGTGGCAGCGCTTGCACTGAGATTCCGTCAGTGAAATATTGATATTTCATGCATTACTAATTACCGGACTGGTTTTAAGTTAAGCCTGAACGCAGCGTGATCTTTAAAAGTAATTGGGTACGGAGACTGCCACAACGTGTCACGCTGATAGCAATATAGACCACTACCACCGTCTCTGTGTACTCAGGTATAATGTTCTTGTCATGTTGCTCTATTTTCATTATTATGCTTATTTTCTCGTGTTCAGCTCACATGTAAATCCCAGTCAGATGGAAATCACAGTACATTGAGAAAATACAATCACCAAAAAATGCATGTTTTCCTCGTATTCACGTTATTACCATTCTACATATATAATATCATGTGAATAACAGATGATAACAATAATAATGCATGTAATCCAAAGGTGTCATGTACAAATTTGAATATATTTTTTAAAGAAATCTTTTTCATGGAATACGTGTGTATATATCTGATCAAATCTCGTAGTATGCAAAAGGTATCCGGTACCAGTATCTACATTTTGTGGTGTACATCCACCAACAATAAATCTTTCTTACACTTTTATCATACACATTCCAAACTACCAGATTCCATATCACTGGTGAGAACATTTTAAGACATTCCTGTTCCTTCCTCCACTGATATTGACGACACCAGCATTGACTTGCTTTATGAAATGGTGAAGCCTGATATCCAACTCCAGCTGAACAATTACTTTGGACTAACAAGCCCTTTTTCTCAACAGCATTATAATAATCATAACGTCTTAAAATGCCGTTGACACACATGTGACAGGATCTTCCCTCCTCAGATACTGTCTGTAGTCATGCATGGCCCGTGCATGAGTTGCCACTTAAAACAGAGATATTAATTGTGGTAGATTCTTACCTAAATGCATAGTACGTTACATATATATATATACATATAGGTTGACAAGCGCCTGTTTTTAGCTACAGCCCATAGTATGACACCCCCCTAGCGCAACCCGCCACAAATTAGAGACCCAGCGAATCAGCATGTGATGAGGTCGACCGAACCACGCACCCGAAACATCCGCATGCATTATTAAATATGCCACAGATCAACTGGCCAAACATTAGTAAAAGATACAATATTTGGTTATATACAACCAAGGTAAGTAACTAGTAACCATATAACCCTGATATACGACCATATTTTAGGCACCACTTGACGGCATATACTTTTCTATGCACAATCTATTGGTGCGTGACTATAACCCATTGCCACATATCTCTAACAGGCCAAACGTACGCCCGATCAAACGCAGCATTGGTTTGCACAGTTTTCCGCATTGAGGAACACTTTCTAAATATGGCGTTAGGGAATGTGCTTTGCCATTAGTTCATTATTGGCGCTACGTAAACATATCCTGCTAATAAATTGATCATCACCACTCTGACCCGTAAGCGATATTATTAAGTACACTTTAACCATCTTCCATCAATTCACAAATATATGGACTTTCGGCACTATAGCTGACCGAGATCCTACATGGTTCTTATGACGGAAGTTTGACGTCACAAACATGGCTGACGATCCGCGACGTCGAATCGACGTCGACGGCGTATGACAGACGTCAGTGAGGAAATGTCTCTTCCTGTTGATAATCGGTTTGAGATTGCTCATACAGTTTGACAAAAGTCGTTTTATTGTTTCAAGAGAGATTTGGCATGTAATCGCTAGGCACTCGCTTGGGGGAGTTAGGGTAGCAGGAGAGGAAGTGAGACGGTAACTCGATAGGGGGCATGGGTGGCAGTGGGTTTGTAAACTTCCGCTAGCAGTGGAAAAAGAGAGAGAAAAAGTTTAGAGAGAGAAGAAGCGAAGAATCAAAGTTTCTAACGCGAGTATCTTTATGAATAGTTTAGCTATCTTTTTATGTAGGTTAGCTAGCAGGTTTCTCAAATACTTTGAAGTTTAGCCAGTCGTATTTTAGTTCTATTTTCAAGCATAGGCATAGTTACTTTGATTATCGCCCGTTGGCTGAGAGAGCCTGGGGGACGCTTGGGGCTCAGGCTGGTATAAATAGAGGTGCATCGGGAGGCCTCCGGGACAGACAGAGAGAGCCACGGACAGACAGAGAGAGCCACAGACACAGACAGAAGTTGCTGCAGACCCCAGGGGTCATACTTGCTATAAGCTTGCCGCAGTAGCCGCGGCTGTAGTGAGTGTGATTCCTGGCTCTGGTTCCTTGGTCAAATTCTTTATATGCAAAGTGCTTTCCTTTCCTACTAGTTACTGTGAGGTGCTATGAGGTTCGGTGAGGTGCTGTGAGGTTCCGTAGGGTGCTATTAGTTACTGTGAGGTTCTGTGAGGTGCAATGAGTTACAGTAGGGTGCTATTAGTTACTATAGGGTGTTATTATTTACTGTAGGGAGCTATTAGTTACCAGTGAGGAAGACTCCAGGATTCCTACTTGCTACAAGCCTGCCGCAGTAGCCGCGGCTTTGGTGAGTTCGATTTCAGAGTCTGGTTTCTCAGCCATATTCTTTATGGTGAGATAGCTGTGAAGTTGGTTATATCAAGTGTACATTTATCAGTTGAGATGTCGCAGGGGCAGGATGTAACAGGAATAGTGTATAGTTTTGGTTAGGATCAGGCGTGCAGTGTGGATTGTTTTATATCCTGTATCGAGGGCTTTAAAGTGTCATTAAAAATAAATACTGGAACAGTATATTTGCATTTCCTTCATTTTATGTTTGCTGTTTACAATACCAAACTTGTCTGAGAGCGAAAAGCCGTTAAACCGATAACCATTTAGTAAAAATGCTGAACCGAAAACTTTAAGCCACAAGCCCTACCAAAACAAGTATATCTGCGCAGTCCAGCACAAGTATATCTGCGCAGCCTCACAACATGACACCCCCTCGGCACGTTACAATAACACACTATTGTACTCACTGGTGTTTAATGTCGGTGGGTCTGTGTAATAGGCCAATACATGATTAAACTACCTCATCATCACTATCTACAGTAGATAGTAATAGCACCCCACCAACATGGCGAGAACAAAGGACGTTTGCTGCGGACCTATTCTAGATGCGCTTCCGAGTACTACATTGAAGAGATTTTCGACTTCCGTTTGTTCTTCACCGTAACTGTATCCGAGGACGCGAGCTCGCTCCAGAGCCCAGGAGCTGTCTTTCCCCTGCGACTGAGCAGCTCCCAGTATTGCCAAGACACCTGAACAGAGACAAAGGGGTAAATCATGTGATTCTGCACCCATGAGGTACGCGTACAGGTCACTGAATCAGATGGGCAGACCATGTATAAACGATAATGAACACACGTGGGCTTGGACTACATTTCATGCCTATTTGAGAAATGATATATTTAATACGCGACTGGCATCCAGATTTATCTTTAGACTACTTGAGGTTACCCCAAATAAATTTTGGAGCTTCTTTTTATGAAAACAATAATTATATATTAGAATTATATAATTATATTTTTCAGCGGGTACTTACTTGCTCTCTTTCCAGTAGCAGAATGTATCAGGACTGGTCCTTGGGCCGCCAGAGAAAGGATGTCCTCTTTGTATGTTTCCCACATACTTTCTGTGTATGTGTGTTCCGCACCTAAACAAGAGAACACCTCGGTACTTTAACCCCATGCAGAAGAACAATCTATATTCAGCATCATATATATATCGTGGTCAACAAACGCGACGCGTGCCAGTTGAAATTTACAACCGCAATTATGTTTGCGTCACGTCATGCTTCAATGTTCTACGCAATGTAACTATGGCATTGACTATGGAAGGGGCCACAGGGCGGTTTGGGTCAGATTACGCGATTTTAGCCGCCTTCTGATTTAATGCAATTGTACTAGTTAAAACGACCATCAATTCGTAATAATAAGTGATATCTGGGTAGTGTTGTCGCAAGTATCTACCAATAGGTATGGGGTAAAGGGAGACGTCGGGGTAGTGTTGTAGCACGTACTCACCAGTAGGCATATGATAATATAGAATGTCTGGGTAGTGGTGCAGCATGTACTCACCAATAGGCATGTGATAATAGGAGATGTCTGGGTAGTGTTGTAGCATGTACTCACCAACAGACATGTGATAATATGGGATGTCTGGGTAGTGTTGTAACAGGTACTCACCGGCAGGCAAGTGATAATATGGGATGTCTGGGTAGTGTTGTAGCACGTACTCACCAACAGACATGTGATAATATGGGATGTCTGGGTAGTGTTGTAACAGGTACTCACCGGCAGGCAAGTGATAATATGGGATGTCTGGGTAGTGTTGCAGCATGTACTCACCAACAGACATGTGATAATATGGGATGTCTGGGTAGTGTGGTCGCTTGTACTCACCAATCGACATATGATAATATGGGATGTCTGGGTAGTGGTGCAGCATGTACTCACCAATAGGTATGTGATAATATGGGATGTCTGGGTAGTGTTGCAGCATGTACTCACCAATAGGCATATGATAATATGGGATGTCTGGGTAGTGTTGCAGCATGTACTCCCTCTCCATGGCCTCGCTGTACCCAATCGAGTCCCCAAACTCCAATCTGTTGGATGCCTCGTAGTTCTCAGAGCTCGTGTTCGATATGAAATAGCGAGTCCTCTCGGGGTCGATTCTCGTGGCCTCCAGGCGGTCGCGACTCTGTCGGCCACCAAGGTCGTAAGTCCCGGTTCTGTCCCTGATGTTCAGCAAGGCCACTTCCTCTTGGGATGGCACATCGCTGGGCGGACTGGTGTTCCCGCGCCTCACGTTGACCAGGGCCACGAACCCCATCGACGATAAATCGTGAAACTGGAACGTTTGATTCCGGAAGAGAGTCCCCGAAACAATCCAGTTTCCGCTCACGACATTGACGGGCCAGTACTTGTGGTACCACTGCTGGATGGCCAACACCGGCAAAGGAATATCCGAGAACGAAACGTCCGAAATCTGCTGCAGAGTTTCTTGCAAACCCTCGAATGCGAAGTAATCGTAACCCAAATCAAACCCGTATTTCACGGCGTCTCGTACAGTGAGGTCCGGTTCAAAGTCCATATTATCGCCGGCGGCCGTGACGTTGGCGAAGTGCGCCATGAGATGGAAGGTAGCGGAGAACCCGACGCTGCAGGTGTGGAGGATCGGCCTCGGGAGAGTCCGGACAAGTCCGTGAAGGCGGCGGATCGGCTCCAGCGTGGTCCACAGAGACACTTCGTCCTCACCCATGACCCAGGCAAACGCCAGTCCCGCCACGTCCTCTACGATCACTCGCGCCTCGGCGGTGGTCGGCTGGTAGCCCTGTCCGGGGTCTGTGACGTCACCGCCCGGTATGACGTAGTAGAAGTTGGAGATGATGCTCTTGAAGCCAACGTCGGCCGCGTACTTCAGCTGGCGTACAGTGGGACGACCGGAAGTGTAGAAGTCATCCGTGATCCGGTGCGCCCACCATAGCTTGTCGCCAGGGGTAACGGCGGCGGTTGCCAGGGTAACCAAAGTAATGAACCCCGCGAGGGCTGTGGATATTGTTAGTGTATGGAGAGCTCCACAAGCCATCTCTGTCACACTTCAAAGTCAAAGTGACCTTACAAGCTTTGCAGCGACTTGTATCGGTCAGTATCTTCGGATGTATGTCTCTAAATATCGTGTAATTATTATTTGGTCAGCCAAAATACCGACAGAATATGCCGACAGAATAATACCGACTGAACAAACAAACAGAATACCGACTGAATATACCAACGAAAAATTACCGGCTGAGCAGGCCGACAGAATTACCCAGCGAACAGGCCAACAGAATTACCGACTGAGCAGGCCAACATAATGACTGAATGAACAGGCCAACAGGATTACTGTCTGAATATAGAAGAAATGCCACTGGGATAGCTATCTACATGCATCAGACAGAGGCACTGGCTGCATCTGGGTTGTCCGAGATACCTCAGCAGACCGTGTTGAACAGACGGCGCGATTCTTCGGTCTGAAGAGTGAAGACCTCGCTCACATGCTACCTGGCCTGTGATTCTGAAGCGTTAGTGTATGCGAAACCAATGCAGGAGAGTAGCTGGCAGTACACCCCAGGTCGGCTGCGGCTGCACTCACCCCACTTCACACTTAACCTAAAACATGATGGTGTCTGTGTCACAGCAAAACTACAACATCAACAAAATTAAGAGCGAGCGAGAGAGAATTAGACACGTGTTATAGGTCGGCAGCAGTTGGCAAAAAGTGTGTATGAGGAGTGGGGGCGGGGGGCGGGCAGCGAACCTGGCTGTTTGGCTGCAGTCACTGCAGTCAAACTGTTTGTGTTGATGCAAAAAAGGTCCAGTGCATACTCTGGAACAACATATAGCCGATCTAGGGCAAACTTATTCTTTCGGGCGTCTCCGATAGAAAAATAGAAGTTAAAAGGAGTGCATTCAACCAAATTGGGCCACGTACGAAGAAGATGCGCAGCGTGTGCGGAAAGAGGAAAGAGGGGCGGGGGACGTCAGGGGGTTACACCTCCTTGGTACAAATTTCAAAGTGATCGCGATTGGGTACATTATGACAACCTGCTGCCAGGGTACATTATGACCAGCTGTTCCGTTCTCTTATGACTTTCTTTCATTTAATGTCGACTTGGTTGACCCGTGAATTACTGTAAATAATATTCACGGGCAAGATACAACCTGTGGAAACAAAAATGTAGCACGTGTATCGCATTTCTGTGAACCTTGAACGTGTAGAGTCATTTAAAATCCAATTGTCGGCAAGTAATCGGATAGAGAGGGGTGGCCGTGGCGGACATTTCTCAGGACGGCGGACTTATGCCATATATCGGAAACTAGGGCACATAAAGCTTGATTCATTATATCATTGAAGATCTTGGAGCTTGTAATGCAGATATTCTCACGGCCCCAACAATATGTAAAAGACGAACAATCGGTTATTTAGACTAGAACTCAATAATAGTAGATACCACTTTATGTCTCTACTATAATAGCAGTGGCGCCAGGTGGCGGCACATACCTCCATTAAGACCTGTCATGAGGCTCGAGGAAATACGGATTCAAGAAACTGGTCCACTGTACTCAAATCACATAAAATGAAGAAGACCGATCACGATAAAAGTGAAGGCCCCTTACAGCCCCCCCCCCCCCCACACACACACACCCTCAGTCATAAAGTACAAGCCTGTTCAAAATATTTTTCGAAGCTTTAGCAATGCAGGAGCGTTATTTAAGTACGCTTTACTAAGCTTTCCTTTGCCGAGATATGTATTGACACCCCACCATTAAGACCACCCGGGGAATGTGACCAACCCGCCATTAAGACCACCCCAGTAATGGTACAACCCCGCCATTAAGACCACCCGGATAATATGACCAACCCGCCATTAAGACCACCTCAGTAATGGTACAAGCCCGCCATTATGACATCCCGGGTACTGCGACCACCCCGCCATTAAGACCACCTCAGTAATAGTGCAAGCTCGCCATTAAGACATCCCGGGTACTGTTACCACCCCGCCATTAAGACCACCCCGCTATTACGATCACTTTTTTACAGTCTCGAATTTTTGCCTATATTTTAACGTTGGCCTGAACCACACTAATGCGACCACCTCGCTAATCTGTCATTAAGACCACCATGGCCATACCCAGCCAATCAATTTCAACGAAATTCAACCCCCCTAATGCGATCTACGAGGTTTCGACGATTTGTTTTCCAAGCATCGAGCCCTTAAAACAAGGACTATCTGCTTTCTTGTGACGGGAGACCACGAATGCACTCGTGGACATTGATGCGTACAAAGACAGATGTGTTATATCAGGGACACGGCCGCGGGCTCTGTCTTTTTTGTTGGTGAATGTTTGTTTTATAGATTATAGGATACGGACTGACTTCTTGCCGACGATATTGACTGCGTTGCAAGTGTAAACATTGATCGGTACAAAGACAATGACGCGCATCGTTATTTCATCTGTTATATCATTATATAAATTACACTGTTTCTGCTACTTTTGACATAATTAAACACACACGGAAACAAATATTATTTGAAAATTGCGGCTATATATATATATATATCTTATATGACAGGAAATTTTCATCAAGAATCTACAATGTAGACATACATAATCCCAATATTACTTCAGTGTATGATCTTCATTATTCACCAATTTTTTGCTCGTACTAGCATAAAAATTATGATAATAGATCCTAGTTTCTATTTTGCGCTGGATTTGCTTTTATCATATAAGTTTGGGTTGACAACATATGGTGTAAAAGAAAACCTGCAAGTATTTCGAATATCTTTGAAAATGATAGACCAGTAGCAGATACAAAACTAAGTGACGATACAAAACATAAACGGTATGTGGCAGGGGGGGGGGGGGGGCAGGAAAATTTTGACTATCGTTCGAAAGGTGGGGAGAGGGGTGAGTCAGTATCAGGTACTGGGGCGCAAGGACCCAGACCTCTTCAGACCCTCGATTTTGTGAGTGGTGATGGGAGTTTCCTTATGCGCCCGCGGCCACGTCCAGGGGGGATCGGACTTACCGGATCGGACTTATACAAAACATAAGATATATCTTTTTCATACTTCATCAAATTCATAACATTTCCTTTATGGTTGTCCAAATAATTTTGATTAAGTGACACCTTACATAGCTATTTTTGACATTGTGGCTGGTTAATATATAGAGAATTTTTTTTCATTTAAGCAGCATAAACATCAGAAATAACAATAAAGGGCTCATCAATAAATATTTTTGGTAATGCAGGTTATGCAATGTCATCTCTTAATTCTCTTGCATTGTACTACAGTTGTGACAAGGGCATGTTCCTTGGTAAATAAATCGTGTGCGCCGTTATAAATAATTGTTATTCACACAATACCATTTTCAAATTTATTATTTATATAATAATACAAACTACAAACTAAGAAAACTGTCCATAATAACAATTAACATACAAGGACATGAATAACATTAGACATTTGTTGGCAGGTATATAAAAATATATTTTCATACAACCAGCAATTAAACATTTTTTATTAAGTGTTATTCCTAGTTAAAGCGTTATTCAAATAAAACTTATTTAAACATTTTATCAAAGCCTTGATGATTGATTTCTTGATTTGAACATAACTGTACTAAAATCAGTCGCGGGAAAATAAATCTAACACAAATGAATGATTGAGCTTAAGTGGTTGCATTATAGCTGCTTATACATTCATCCCTATGCATCAGTAGTATGATGCTAACAAACAATGGATATGTGTTCATCAATTATCTACTTTCAACGAGATGAATCGATCTGTCAAAAACAAAAGCGCATTCTCCATTTTCGCTCAATATGGGTTCTCCGCTTGTCAGCTGTAATTGCGGCCGTCGGCAACACTGTCAGGCCATCTCAAATATCGGGTATTCAGCGAGCTGTAGGGTGCCAAGCTTACTGGAAAACGGGAATAGCTACTCTGACCCCGCCTCAAAGGCAAAACTATTTAGCGATCATTTTGCCGCGAATTCTACCCTTCCTCCCCTTCGGCAGGGATTCACACTTCCAACCCTGACTCTTAAGACATCCGCTCGACTATCCACTATTGAGTTTACTCCGTCGAAAGCGGACAACGTCAGCAACAGAATGCTAAAGGAAACCGCTGAAGTTGTGTCAGAGTCGTTGTCATATATATTTAATCGAAGCATGAGAGAAAATGTATTCCCGTCTGCATGGAAAGAAGCCAATATAACTCCAGTCTACAAAAAAGTTAGACAAACAATGTATTATTAACTATCGGCCCATATCGCTCTTGTCTAACATCGGCAAAGTTATGGAAAAAATTGTTTGTGAACAGTTATATGAATATTGTGTCGCCAAAAACCTTCTAACGTGGCGCAATGCAGGATTCAAAAGGAAAGATTCAACAACCAGTCAGATGATATATATAACACATACGATCTACGAATCTCTCGAACAAGGGAGAGAATCCTTAATGGTGTTTCTTGATGTGTCGAAGGCATTCGACAAAGTGTACCACGATGGTCTACTGCATAAGCTCCAATCCATTGGCATTGAGCGTGAGCTACTTCTGTGGCTAGGTAATTATCTCAGTGATAGAAGGCAGCGAGTTGTTATTGACGGGTCTGTGTCTCAGTGGATGTATACAAATGCAGGCGTACCGCAAGGCTCCATCTTAGGACCCATCCTTTTTCTTGTATTTGTAAACGATATCGTTGACGAACTGGAATGTGAAGTCTTTCTTTTCGCGGACGACACATCGCTATTTTTTGTGTTAGACTGTAGTCTTAATGTACAATCGGTTAATCGCGATTTACAACGCCTCTCACAGTGGGCTGATCAATGGTGCGTAAGTTTCAGTAGTAGTAAGACAGAGTACATGGTTTTTAGTAAGAAGCTCCAGTCGCATACTTCAATAGATCTTTACCTGGGAAATTCCAAACTCAGACGAGTCAATACCCACTGCCATTTAGGTTTTACTTTATCAAGTAATATGACTTGGGAAGCGCATACGCGTAATCTAATCAAGAAAGCCGGTAAATCTGTTTCCTTGTTAAGACGACTCCCAAGAAACATTGGTAGACAAACCAAGCTATCTGCATATAAAAGCTATATACGACCGTCTCTTGAATATGGAACTGCAGTGTATCACGGTAATCTAACTAAAATCCAGACAGAGAGCCTTGAAAGGGTACAACGAAAAGCCTTACTAGCCATCAGCGGGGCCTAAAGTTGCACGTCACACAGCAAGCTATTAGAGGAGGTTGGTGTGGAGAAACTTGCACTTAGACGCAATTATTTAGCCTGTGCATGTTGTACAAAATGGTCAATGGTGTCTGTCAACCGTACTTGGCGTCCTTACTTCCCCAAACCAATATTCCCTTCGAAACTTAAATGACATCAGAGTGCCAAAAGTAACAAAAAAATACTCCTTGAACTCATTTCTTTGGCACACGGTTCGCTAACATCAGGCACGCGTCTTCCCTCCCCGAGTTCAAAACCAAATTTAAATCTGTTTCCTTCTCTCAGAATCGTGATTTGTACAACCTACAGTGTGGCGCTGAATCGATCTACCACGCTCGGCTTCGACTCGGCCTAAGCGCTCTCAATGGCCACCGTAAGAAGTATGGTTTTATCAGCGACAACCGCTGCCCTAAGTGCAATTTAAAGCCCGAAGACAATGCTCACTTCTTACTCCAATGTTCAGCTTACCGATCGTCCCGTGAACTTCTCAAGACGGACATTTCTTTCCTTACAGACCATGGTATTAACATTGACCCATCCTCAGGCCCCGATCGGAAATCCCTCTGCGAAGTATTACTATTCGGCTGTTCTAATATTACCTTCGACCTAAACAACGTATTATTCAACGCGGTTCATAAATATATCGAACGTACTGGTAGGTTTGTTATGTTCGAATGATTTTACTAAATTGCTTTTGTTATGAATTTGTTACGTCATGTCGCGCTTCTTTATCGATACTTTGTATATATTATACCGACACATTATGTTTGTAAACAATTATTCAATTATCACCACGACTAATGTATGAACGTTTGAGGTGAGCATTTACATGTGAATTCGATGTTGCAAACCTCAGAAAATAAATTATGTTTAAACCAAGCTTACTGGACGCAGGTATTAATACGGAAAATATTCAAAGTGTCTTCCACCAAATGTATGGTAATTTGATAGTTAACAGGTGCTTATTTATGTTCCACGCAGGTCTAGAAACGACTCGCCCTTTTTTTCGCCTCACCCACAACGCAGTTTTCCTGGTTTCACGTCCTATGTCGTGACTAGGGTGAGAGCTTTCTGATTCGTCAAGCAGGGAGCGAGTTTGACGCATTTTCCCCAGGCAAGCCGGCTTTTCTAGGGGCACAACGGTGTCAATGTTCGCCACTGCTTTTCCAGGAAATTTGCATTGTCTACGTCAGCAACTTATGCGTCATCGCATTATATGCACAGAAGGCTGGCGCTGCTGCTTTGGTTATAATACACTGAGTCAGACATAGACAGGCACGTCGTTTTGGCGCCTGTCTAAACGAGTGACCCGCATTTAGGGCTTTATAAAAAGGACTGCCCCCGACATACGGGGTTCGGAATTGGACTCGAGACCAGGTACCCTGGCAAGCATGATAATTTACCTTTAAAGTGTTAATTAATATGTATATATAAACCTATGCGTGACAGGTGGTGATTCACGTTATTATTTCTTTCGATGATTTGATCATTTAATTATGTGAAATGATATGTGATACAATTTTCGGCGAACTTGTGCTTTGTTCTGCGGATAATTGCGTTGGGTTTTTGTCCGGGACCATGGTCCTGTTGTCTGACATAAGGTACGACTGGGAGCGGTCACAAAATGCGCAGCGGTAACATTATGCATTAACTTATAACAACACTTAGTCGCAAGGAACCGCCGATGATGGTACTGGCCTGTATGAACTCGAAGACTATGTATTAATATCACAGGGTAAATACTGTAGTGCGTGTGGAGGCCTGTTGATATATCTCCACTAATCATATGGGTTTACATGCATGCATAGCAAACCCTGTAAAATCGGACATTTGGGAAGCAAAATTTATTGAAGTGTTTGGACGGCCCACTGACAGGAAAATGTTGATAGGTAACATATATGGAGCTCCACGTGACATAAATAAAAATGATTCGACGTTTTCTCAAGAATTAACTGAGGTTATACTTTCATTTGTGATAACTACACCACATAGAGAATGCATTCTAGCAGGTGATTTTAACATAGACAATTAAAAGATTTGTGAAAAATCAGCAATTAGCGATTACTTTGATACCATTGTAGCCTTCTAAAAATCACCTTGCCGACTAGAATGTCGCGTAATAGGGGTACGTTGATTGATAATTTTCTATGTAAGTTAACATCCAGCTCATTAAATACAACAGCTGGCATTATATTGAAGGCTATCTCAGACCATCTGCCGTATTACTTATATTTAGACATTGATGTGCGACGCTCAAACAAACCGCCCACATATATTGTGGGCGTTTGATGAGCCACAGCCACATTACACAATATGAGCCACAGCCACATTGCACAATATGAGCCAGAGCCACATTGCACAATATGAGCCACAGCCACATTGCTCAATATGAGCCAGTCACATTGCTCAATATAAGCAGTAGTCACATTGCCTATTATGAGCCATAGTCATATTGCTCAATAGGAGTCCTAGTCACATTGCTCATTATGAGCCATAGTCACATTGCTCAATAGGAGTCCTGGTCACATTGCTCATTATGAGCCATAGTCATATTGCTCAATAGGAGTCCTAGTCACATTGCTCATTATGAGCCATAGTCACATTGCTCAATAGGAGTCCTGGTCACATTGCTCATTATGAGCCATAGTCATATTGCTTAATACGAGATATAGTCACATTGCTCAATAGGAGTCCTAGTCACATTGCTCATTATGAGCCATAGTCACATTGCTCAATAGGAGTCCTAGTCACATTGCTCAATATGAGCCAGTCACATTGCTCAATATAAGCAATAGTCACAGTGCTCAATAGGAGTCCTAGTCACATTGCTCATTATGAGCCATAGTCATATTGCTTAATACGAGCTATAGTCACATTGCTCATTATGAGCCATAGTCATATTGCTTAATACGAGCTATAGTCACATTGCTCATTATGAGCCATAGTCATATTGCTTAATACGAGCTATAGTCACATTGCTCATTATGAGCCATAGTCATATTGCTTAATACGAGCTATAGTCACATTGCTCATTATGAGCCATAGTCATATTGCTTAATACGAGCTATAGCCACATTGCTCATTATGAGCCATAGTCATATTGCTTAATACGAGCTATAGTCACATTGCTCATTATGAGCCATAGTCATATTGCTTAATACGAGCTATAGTCACATTGCTCATTATGAGCCATAGTCATATTGCTTAATACGAGATATAGTCACATTGCTCAATAGGAGTCCTAGTCACATTGCTCATTATGAGCCATAGTCACATTGCTCAATAGGAGTCCTAGTCACATTGCTCAATATGAGCCAGTCACATTGCTCAATATAAGCAATAGTCACATTGCTCAATAGGAGTCCTAGTCACATTGCTCATTATGAGCCATAGTCATATTGCTTAATACGAGCTATAGTCACATTGCTCAATAGGAGTCCTAGTCACATTGCTCATTATGAGCCATAGTCATATTGCTTAATACGAGCTATAGTCACATTGCTCAATAGGAGTCCTAGTCACATTGCTCATTATGAGCCATAGTCATATTGCTTAATACGAGCTATAGTCACATTGCTCATTATGAGCCATAGTCATATTGCTTAATACGAGCTATAGTCACATTGCTCAATAGGAGTCCTAGTCACATTGCTCATTTTGAGCCATAGTCATATTGTCCACTATGAGCCATAGTCATATTGCTTAATACGAGCTATAGTCACATTGCTCAATAGGAGCAATAGTCACATTGCTCATTTTGAGCCATAGTCATATTGTCCACTATGAGCCATAGTGATATTGCTTAATACGAGTCATAGTCACATTGCTCAACATGAGATATAATTCATTAGCTCAATGTTAGTCATAGTCACATTGCTCAATATGAGCCACAGCCACAATGCTCATTATGAGTCCTAGTCACATTGCTTAATATGATATATAATCCATTACCTCAGTATTAGTCAGTCACATTGCTCAATGTAAGCCACAGCCACATTGCTCAACATGAGCCACAGTCACATTACACAATATGAGCCATAGTCACATTTCATAGTACGAGCCATAGTGACATTGTTCATTATGGGCCATAGTCATATTGCTTAATCGATTAGTCGCAAGGAACCGCCGTTAGAGAAATTGTAGACACCTATTTCCCTTACTTGTGAAATATATTTTGTTCATGAAAGGATGATGACATTACAATAGTCACATTACACAATATGAGCCATAGCCACATTGCTCAGTGTGAGCCACAGTCACATTGCACAATATGAGCTGTAGTCACATTGCCCATTATGACCCATAGTCACATTGCCCAACATAAGTCCTGGTCACATTGCTCATTATGAGCCATAGTCCTATTGCTTAATACGAGTCATAGTCACATTGTTCCACATGATATATAGTCCATTAGCTCAGTGTAAGTCATAGTCACATTGCTCAATATGAGCCACAGCCACAATGCTCTAGATGAGCCACAGCCACATTGCCCATTATGAGCCATAGTCATATGGCTTAAGATGAGTCGTAGTCACATTGCTTAATACGAGCTATAGTCACATTTGTCATTATGAGCCGTACTCACATTGCCCATTATGAGTCAATCACATTGCACAATATGAGTCCTAATCACATTGCCCATTATGATCTATAGTCACATTGCTTAATACGAGTCCTAGTCGTCACATTACTCAATATGAACCATAATCACATTGCTCAACATGAGCCTTAGTCACATTGCTCAACATGAGATATAATCCATTAGCTCAACATGAGATATAATCCATTAGCTGAACATTAGGCATAGCCACATTGCTCAATATGAGCCATAGTCACATTGTTTAGCATGAGTCAGTCACAAAGTCGGAAGGCTTTGCACTGAAAATATAAGCAGAACTCCCAAGGAACCAATGAAGTTGGGGTTTGTACCATGGTAAAAATGTACATCATGAGAACGTTAAGCAGCAATACGAAGGTCATAGATTTTGTAACTTCTTTAAGACCAAATGGTAAACGGACCGAGTAGGAGAGGCGGTGGGAGTCGTCTTCATTGCTCGCAGCGTGACACTTTGTAGCCGTCTCCGTACCAAAGTGGGGCTCACAGTCAGGCGGACCATACGCCCATGACAATAACGTTAAACACCATGAGGGCCCCTGAGGGGGGGTAGCCATGTCGCTTGTCGATTTTAAGAAAGGTCCATGTCGCGTATCGATTTTAAGAAAAGTTCTATGTCGCGTGTCGATTTTAAGAAAAGTTCCAAGTCGCGTGTCGCTAAGTCTTATGTCGCATGTCGATTCTAAGGCAACCCCAATGTCGCGTTGTCGAATTTTAAAAGTCGCCGTGTCGCCGTGTCGAAAAAGCACCTCTGGGGCCCTACCATATGTATTGCATAACACTTGGGCTCATTTAGTTTTAAATGTCACACTGCGCTCAGGCTAAAGTTGAAACCAATATCGCATGTGTAATTGGAAAAGGCTCCATCAGTTTTCATTAACGTAATTAGCAATGAATGAAGTATCGATATTTCACTGACATACGGAATCGCTGTTCAAGCGCTGCAACACGTCAAGTCATTCAGCTGACCCATCACAAGGAGACCTTTAATGTCATCACTTGCGGCCTGATCGATAGAGCTTTTTTTCCTGGGCTTTGCGCCTTGTTTAAAGTTTGCTTCAGCGTCACATCAGTCCTCTCATGTCATGCGCACGGACATGATGGGTATTATGCCCCATTCTGACCACATGGAGCTGGTGGAGGCGGCTGGACAAGACAGCCGTCACAGACACTGGTTGTTGCTGCTGCTGCCCCAGCATTGGTTGTTCGGCGTTTGTGTCGTCGTGGTAGTTGGGCTGGAAGTGTTTTTGGCACGACAGGAAGCTCGTCAGCATGTCTTCCTGTCGGAGTGGCCCGTGGCGGTTGGTACCGGAACGGATCGCGAGCCCTATATGGAGAATGTATCACAACTCTCGGGTACGGCACAGTTATCTAAACATGCGGATGGCCATTTAAACACAATCGGATCGAAGACGAACAAGTCACAAAAGAAGCAGCGCCACAATGTACATAAATCTGGAAGGTCAGACGAAAAGAAATCTTCAAAAATATTACGAAAAGGTGATAATTTAGTAATAGATTATAAAGAAGCCACCACAGTGACTGCAGAAGGATCAACGGCGACGAATAGGACAGAGGATAAAACTATTGACGAAGCGAACGCCGTGACAACAAAACGCACAAAGCTCATACTTTACTGGAATACTTTCTTCGGCGCCGAGGATTTCACCTTTGGCATCGGCCAAGCGCCTTTTGAGCGTCACAAATGCCCCGTATCCGGATGCGAGATGACGAGCGACAAATCTCGCTTCTGGGAGGCGGACGCCGTCCTCTTTCACTTCGTCCCGGGGTGCGACTTGGAAACGATCCCGACGAGAGCGCGTCCGGATCAGATATACGTCTTCTTCCTATTGGAGACCCCGCTTCATGTCTTCACCGCATCCAGAAACTTGTCCGAGTACGGCGGGATATTTAACCTCACCATGACCTACCGCCGAGATTCTGATATCTGGATCCCGCACGGCGTGGCAGAGGCGTTGCCGGCGTCTGGATCTATCCGCAGGGATCTCGCAGGATCGCTGAGGCAACTCCTGCAGAAAAAGACCAAGCTCATCGCGCGGGTCGTAAGCAATTGCCGCGGTCATAGTCGCCGGATGGATTACGTCTACGAGTTGTCTAAATACGTCCCTGTCGATATATACGGGGCGTGTGGGACGTACGAATGCTCTGGTAGAGTTCACGCTGATTCATGCTTCCCCAAAATTGACGAGGAGTACAAATTTTATTTATCTTTCGAGAACAGCGTATGTCGTGATTACATGACGGAGAAGCTGTTTCACCCGCTGACTCACGGCGTGGTACCCATCGTTCTGGGCGGCGGAAACTACTCCCAGAGCATACCATCCCACTCGTACATCAACATTCGAGACTTCGATAGCCCCCGGCAACTCGCCAAACACATTAGATACCTGTCGCGCAATGACGACGAGTACCTCAAGTATTTCCGCTGGAAGTCAGATTGGTACATCCGGGGCCTTGGCTGGACGCGGCCCCGCGGCTTCTGTCGGTTGTGTGAGATAATGAACGATCCCGCCTATCGCTTCCGGTCCGGGTTTGATCTCAAGCGTTGGTGGCAAGACGGCGGCGAATGCTTGTCGGGGGAGGACTTGGGGGAGTGGCTACGGATGAGTAACTGGCGGCGTTAATATTGGTGACGCTCTACAGTTCACTTGATTGTTGCGATTACAAATACAATTTCACAAAAATGGAGACTTCTGACATTCACCAAAGTGTGTAATGAATTAGGATGTTGTCCATGAAAGATGAAAGTTTGGTATCCAAGAAGGGCGGGGTCATGGGTTATTATTTGGTTATGCGGGGAACAGCTCCCAAGCCTGCGTGCAGGGAACCAGCGGAGCAGAGGTGGCGCCACGGCCGGGAACAATAGACGGGGAGATCATTTTCCGGCGGGGGGGGGGGCGGAGTCAGTAGCGAGGGAGCAGCAGTTGGGAGCGAACGTGTTTCGTTGACGAGGGGGAAAGTTAACTGGTTAGGATCTCTATTAGTTGGATACACCGCACTGTGGAGCAAGGGGCTGGCAGCAAGTTATCAAACTGATGCCAGGTAATTTGCGCACCGTTTAACTGAGTTAGTGACTTGTTTCTTTTAATTGGGTTGTAATAAATCATCGAAACTTTGACCACTGCGTTTCGCCCCAATGCCTTCGCCATCACGTGTTAAGCCAAGACCGTCTCGGAACGAACGCCCACTTTAGGGTTGTCTAAATTAAGTTTTAGAGATATTAAATTAACACAACGAGAAGTACATTAAAGTGAGAAAAGACACTTCTTCCTAAAATATTACAAAAGCATTCTCCGGATGCCAGTCTGTGTATATGTTGTGCTTGGTCCTGGCGGCCAGGCACCATCTGTCGAGCGTGCAAGCAAAACAATAATGTACATAAAAGGTACGTATACGACAGGGGCGCCTCCCTAGGTCAGTCTGTAAGCAGGCTGCTGGATAAACAGGTCCTGAAGACCAACATTTGCATTTAGGGACAGTTTAATCCAACCCATATCATTGTCTCGGCAGGTGTCTTGACCCAATTGGCCTTAATATGTGCCACAGCGGCCTAATACAGCAACATTCATTTCTTATATAAAGAGTTATATATATTACATACATACAGGTATTAAAATTTGAATTATAGGAAAACGTTCCAAGTAGCCATACATGAATTTAGTATAAAAAGAGGATATGGGATCATATGGGCGGATAATAATCAACACCCATGTCATTGCTTGGCAGGTTTCTTTGCCTAATTGGCCGTAACGTGCGCTTAAGCTGCCTAATATACCAATATTCATCCAGTTTATAAATAATCATACATCAAGTATTATAATTTTAATCAAGTGAAGATATTAAGTTCCAAGTAGTCATAACTGAACTTAAATACTTCATAAATGAAGGAAACAAACAGCGCCCAAATCACTTGATATGGGATATGGCATAACATGGTGGATCATAAACAACACCCAGCTGTCATCTGACATTCTCTTAAAGAGAGGGATAAGTGGCTTGCCTTCGCTTCTATTGTAACTTTTTCAATACGTATAGTATCAGCTAGACACCTCCAGCCTCCAGCCTACAGCCTCCGACCTCCAGCCTCCGGCCTCCAGCCTCCGGCGTCCAGCCTCCAGCCTCCAGCCTTCAGTCTCCATTTTCCAGCCTCCAGCCTCCAGCCTACAGCCTCCAACCTCCAGCCTCCAACCTCCAGCCTCCAGCCTTCAGTCTTCAGTCTCCAGTCTCCAGCCTCCAGCCTCCAATCTCCAGCCTCCAGCCTTCAGTCTTCAGTCTTCAGTCTCCAGTCTCCAGCCTCCAACCTCCAGCCTCCAGCCTCCAGCCTTCAGTCTCCAGCCTCCAACCTCCAGCCTCCAACCTCCAGCCTCCAGTCTTCAGTCTCCAGTCTCCAGCCTCCAACCTCCAGCCTCCAGCCTTCAGTCTTCAGTCTCCAGTCTCCAGCCTCCATCCTCCAACCTCCAGCCTCCAGCCTCAAGCCTCCAGCCTCTAGCCTTCAGTCTCCAGTTTCCAGTCTCCAGCCTTCAGCCTCCAACCTCCAAACTCCAGCCTCCAGCCTTCAGTCTCCAGCCTCCAACCTCCAGCCTCCAACCTCCAGCCTCTAGCCTTCAGTCTTCAGTCTCAAGTCTCCAGCCTCCAACCTCCAGCCTCCAGCCTTCAGTCTTCAGTCTCCAGTCTCCAGCCTCCATCCACCAACCTCCAGTCTCCAGCCTCAAGCCTCCAGCCTCTAGCCTTCAGTCTCCAGTTTCCAGACTCCAGCCTTCAGCCTCCAACCTCCAAACTCCAGCCTCTAGCCTCCTCCAGCCTCCAGCCTTCAGTCTCCAGCCTCCAGCCTCCAGCCTCAAGCCTCCAGCCTCCAGCCCCCAGCCTTCAGCCTTCAGCCCCCAGCCTTCAGCATCCAATATCCACAGAGATCTATTCACAAAGCCTCGTAACATTTTCTCGTAAAATAAAACGATGGAATTGCCTGCCCGAAGGATATTGAATTGATCATAAATATTTGGCAAACATAGCTTTGAATAATATTGGTGGAAAATGAATTGCACGAAGACGACTGAACCCCAATAATCGAAATATAACGATTCTCGTACACTATCATGTAAAAAGTATTTGATGTTGAACGACTACACTCCATATCTCTAGAAATACACACAATAATCGATAAGATTGCGCAAATACGTAGCTTAGCTATTAGCAATCGATACGGCTTCAATATGGGTGATAAACCATGCATACGTTGACTGTCATTTTGCCCATGCCATACAAACGTGTCACAGCGACTACAAGTCTAGTGCGGCCTTTACTTACTATTCCAGGCTCCACCCTGCGCATGCTCCGCGCTCTTTCAGGCTCAACCCTGCGCACGCTCCGCGCCATACCAGGCTCCACCCTGCGCACGCTCCGCGCCTTTCCGCTGAACATGCGTTGTGCCAGCCTGATCTGAATAATCTCGGTGATTATTTTGTTAATTTGTGATTATTTTGTTAACTATTGAGAAATGTTATGTAGCATGTCCAGTCAAGTGGAAGTTCAGATTTGCTAGGCTAAAAACTTGTTGCCTTGCATGTAATGTTGTTTTGACGCGCACCCAACTGGTCGAAGTTTGTTTGCAGGCCGGTGATCCTTCTTGCCATGAAAGGGGCAGTGGTTCATGTGGCGTTAGAGGCATTATTTTATGTAAAACTGGTTGCAGCGCGACATTTCCATGTTGTTGGGAATCGTAAGGATTTGCTTATTCAGCCCAGACTTTGCCTACATTACACCAAATAATTTATAGAACAAGAAGCGAAAGCGCGACGTAAAACGGTAACAAGACATGCGCGCGCGCCGCCTAGCGGGGAGAGTTAATCAGCGCTCGGTCAACTCGGTGCAGACGGCAAAATGGACGCAGGTTGTAGCCGCTGGAAGTCCGGTCGTGGCACAATTCGTGCGTCATGGAGTTGCCACAATTATAAAGGGACAAGAGGAGATATTTCCTTCTTTCAATTCCCCAGGGACAAAGAGAGGTAATTGTCTTTTCTATGAGGTTTCGGCGAACAATTGGGATTAGTCCATGACCATGTTTGTTTATGTTTTGACAGGCGAACTGTCATTGTCAACTGTTTGACAGCTCAACCAGTGTCAACTGCGTGTGTGAAGATCTGTAAATTAGGCATTGTTAGTCTGATCAGACTCATGGATGTGGAATGTAGCCAAAGATATTTTCATTAATGCTTAGAGTATCGCCGTTAAATTACTGTTCAACTGTGTCATCCCACTTTTAACACTCTTTTGCCATGGCTATGCCTAGGCTATGGCATGCAACCTAAAAATGCATCCATTTTTAGTGTCTACGTTTCTTATCCCCCGCCCCCCTCCCCCTCCTCCCATGCCTCTTAGGGGGTTTCCAATTTCAAAGAAGCGAACCTTTAGAATAAAATAACCCGCAAGCAAAAGAATCGTTAACAAAATTGCCCTCTACGTCCCTACTCCCCCCACCCCTCCGCCGTTACCCGCCCCCATCCCACGCCTCTTAGCGGTTGGGTGGTGTCAATGAAGCAAACCTTTACACTCAAAAAACAATATTAAGTACAAGAAATCGTCAAAAAAATATATTATTAAAATAAAATTAAAAATCCCTCTGTATCCTAACACCCGCCCCCACCCCTCCCCTACGCCCCTACCACCCTCCTCCCACGCCCCCTAGGGGGTGGGTGATGTCAAACAAGCGAACTTGTAGACTAAAATAACCCACAAGCCAAAAGTAAAAAACATTGCTCTAAACAATTCCTCAGAATGCCGACCCCCCCCTCCCTACGGCCCTACCCCCTCTACGCCCCTACCCACTCGTTCCATACCCCGTAGGGGGGGGGGGATGTCAAACAAGCGAACCTGTAGACTAAAATTACCCACAAGCCAAAAGAATCGGCAAAAAAAATTGCTCTAAACAATTCCTCAGAATGCCGACCCCCCCCCCCCCCTCTACGCCCCTACCCCCCTCTTTCCACGCCCCCTAGAGGGTGGGTGATGTCAAACAAGCGAACCTGTAGACTCAAATAACAAGCCAGACCAAAAAATCGGTAAAAAAATTCTGTAAACAATTCCTTAGAATGCCGACCCCCCCCCCCCCCCTGTTACCAGGTTATAGATACGGCTTTCGCTTCTTTTCCATACAAGTTCTTTGATTATACCCGTCCAATGAATGACGTCAACGCTGTTAACACAGGCTCTTTGTTAAAAACACGTGCACGCGATAAACGCATGTTTAATGACAACTGTTTTCCTCAGTCAATCGTGACAAAATATTTATAACTATCATAACGGCACAAAACGGGGTTTGGGCTGTGATGCGGTATGGGGTGTGCTGAGGTATGGGCCGTGATGGGGTATGAGGCGTGCTCAGGTATGGGCCGTGATGGGGTATGGGGCGTGTTGGGGTATGGGCTGTGATTAGGTATGGGGCGTGCTGAGGTATGGGCCGTGATGGAGTATGGGGCGTGTTGGGGTATGGGGCGTGTTGGGGTATGGGGCGTGTTGGGGTATGGGGCGTGTTGGGGTATGGGGCGTGTTGGGGTATAGGGCGTGTTGGGGTATGGGGCGTGTTGGGGTATAGGGCGTGCTGGGGTATGGGGTGTGCTGGGGTATGGGGCGTGTTGGGGTATGAGGTGTTTTGGGGCATGGGGTGTGTTGGGGTATGGGACGTGCTGGGGTATGGGGTGTGCTGGGGTATGGGGCGTGCTGGGGTATGGGGTGTGTTGGCGTAAAAGGTGTTTTGGGGTATGGGGCGTGCTGGGGTATGGGGCGTGTTGGGATTTGGGGCGTGTTGGGGTATGGGGCGTGTTGGGGTATGGGCTGTGATGCGGTATGGGGTGTGCTGAGGTATGGGCCGTGATGGGGTATGGGGCGTGCTGAGGTATGGGCCGTGATGGGGTATGGGGCGTGTTGGGGAATGGGCAGTGATGGGGTATGGGGCGTGCTGAGGTATGGGCCGTGATGGGGTATGGGGCGTGCTGAGGTATGGGCCGTGATGGGGCATGGGGCGTGTTGGGGTATGAGGTGTTTTGGGGTATGAGGTGTTTTGAGGTATGGGGTGTGCTGGGGTATGGCGCGTGTTGGGGTATGAGGTGTTTTGGGGCATGGGGTGTTTTGGGGTATGGGGCGTGCTGAGGTATGGGGCGTGGTGGGGTATGGGGCGTGTTGGGGTATGGGGCGTGTTGGGGTATAGGGCGTGTTGGGGTATGGGGCGTGTTGGGGTATGGGGCGGGTTGGGGTATGGGGTGTGTTGGGGTATGGGGCGTGTTGGGGTATAGGGCGTGTTAGGGTATGGGACGTGTTGGGGTATAGGGCGTGTTGGGGTATGGGGCGTGCTGGGGTATGGGGTGTGCTGGGGCATGGGGCGTGTTGGGGTATGAGGCGTTTTGGGGTATGGGGTGTTTTGGGGTATGGGGCGTGCCGGGGTATGGGGTGTGCTGGGGTATGGGGCGTGTTGGGGTATGAGGTGTTTTGGGGTATGGGGTGTTTTGGGGTATGGGGCGTGCTGGGGTATGGGGAGTGCTGGGGTATGGGGCGTGCTGGAGTATGGGGTGTGTTGGCGTATGAGGTGTTTTGGGGTATGGGGCGTGCTGGGGTATGGGGCGTGTTGGGATATGGGGCGTGTTGGGGTATGGGGCGTGCCAAGGTATGGGGCGTGTTGGGGTATGGGGCGTGCTGGGCTATGGGGCGTGTTGGGGATGGGGCGTGCTGGGGTATGGGGCGTGCTGGGGTATGGGGCGTGCTTGGGTATGGGGCGTGCTGGGGTATGGGGTGTGCTTGGCTATGGGGCGTGTTGGGGTTTGGGGCGTGCTGGGCTACGGGGCGTCTTGGGGTATGGGGTGTTTTGGGGTATGGGGCGTGCTGGGGAATGGGGCGTGTTGGGGTATGGGGTGTTTGGGGTATGGGGCGTCCTGGGCCACGGGGCGTGTTGGGGTATGGGGCGTGCTGGGCCATGGGGCGTGTTGGGGTATGGGGCGTGCCAGGGTATAGGGCGTGCTGGGGTATGGGGCGTGCTGGTGTATGAGGCGTGTTGGGGTATGGGGTGTGCTGGGCTATGGGGTGTGCTGGGGTATGGGGTGTGCTGGGCTATGGAGTGTGCTGGGCTATGGGGCGTGTTGGGGTATAGGGCGTGCTGGGGTATGGGCGTGCTAGGGTATCGGGCGTGCTGGGGTATGGGACGTGCTGAGGTATGGGGCGTGTTGGGGTATGGGCCGTGATGGGGTATGGGGAGTGTTGGGGTATGGGCTGTGATTAGGTATGGGGCGTGCTGAGGTATGGGCCGTGATGGAGTATGGGGCGTGTTGGGGTATGGGCTGTGATGCGGTATGGGGTGTGTTGAGGTATGGGCCGTGATGGGGTATGGGGCGTGCTGAGGAATGGGCCGTGATGGGGTATGGGGCGTGTTGGGGTATGGGCAGTGATGGGCTATGGGGCGTGTTGGGGTATGAGGTGTTTTGGGGTATGGGGTGTTTTGGGGTATGGGGTGTGCTGGTGTATGGGGCGTGTTGGGGTATGAGGTGTTTTGGGGTATGGGGTGTTTTGGGGTATGGGGCGTGCTGGGGTATGGGATGTGCTGGGGTATGGAGCGTCCTGGGGTATGGGGTGTGTTGGGGTATGAGGTGTTTTGGGGTATGGGGCGTGCTGAGGTATGGGGCGTGTTGGGGTATGGGGCGTGTTGGGGTACGGGGCGTGTTGGGGTATAGGGCGTGTTGGGGTATGGGGCGTACTGGGGTATGGGGCGTGTTGGGGTATGGGGCGTGATGGGGTGTAGGGCGTGTTGGAGTATAGGGCGTGCTGGGGTATGGGGCGTGTTGGGGTATGGGGCGTGTTGGGGTATGGGGCGTGTTGGGGTATGGGGTGTGCTGGGGTATGGGGCGTGTTGGGGTATGAGGTGTTTTGGGGTATGGGGTGTTTTGGGGTATGGGACGTGCTGGGGTATGGGCTGTGCTGGGGTATGGGGCGTGCTGGGGTATGGGGTGTGTTGGCGTATGAGGTGTTTTGGGGTATGGGGCGTGCTGGGGTATGGGGCGTGTTGGGATATGGGGCGTGTTGGGGTATGGGGCGTTTTGGGGTATGAGGTGTTTTGGGGTATGGGGTGTTTTGAGGTATGGGGTTTGCTGGGGTATGGGGCGTGTTGGGGTATGAGGTGTTTTGGGGTATGGGGTGTTTTGGGGTATGGGGCGTGCTGGGGTATGGGATGTGCTTGGGTATGAAGCGTCCTGGGGTATGGGGTGTGTTGGGGTATGAGGCGTTTTGGGGTATGGGGCGTGCTGAGGTATGGGGCGTGGTGGGGTATGGGGCGTGTGGGGGTATAGGGCGTGTTGGAGTATGGGGCGTGCTGGGGTATGGGGCGTGTTGGGGTATGGGACGTGCTGGGGTGTGGGGCGTGTTGGAGTATAGGGCGTGCTGGGGTATGGGGCGTGTTGGGGTATGGGGCGTGTTGGGGTATGGGGCGTGTTGGGGAATGGGGCGTGTTGGGTTATAGGGCGTGTTAGGGTATGGGGCGTGTTGGGGTATGGGGTGTTTTGGGGTATGGGGGGTGCTGGGGTATGGGGTGTGCTGGGGTATGGGGCGTGTTGGGGTATGAGGTGTTTTGGGGTATGGGGTGTTTTGGGGTATGGGGCGTGCTGGGGTATGGGGTGTACTGGGGTATGGGGCGTGCTGGGGTATGGGGTGTGTTGGCGTATGAGGTGTTTTGGGGTATAGGGCGTGCTGGGGTATGGGGCGTGTTGGGATATGGGGCGTGTTGGGGTATGGGGCGTGCCAAGGTTTGGGGCGTGTTGGGGTATGGGGCGTGCTGGGCTATGGGGCGTGTTGGGGATGGGGCGTGCTGGGGTATGGGGCGTGCTGGGGTATGGGGCGTGCTGGGGTATGGGGCGTGCTGGGGTATAGGGCGTGCTGGGCTATGGGGCGTGCTTGGCTATGGGGCGTGTTGGGGTATGGCGCGTGCTGGGCTACGGGGCGTCTTGGGGTATGGGGTGTTTTGGGGTATGGGGCGTGCTGGGGAATGGGGCGTGTTGGGGTATGGGGTGTTTTGGGGTATGGGGCGTGGTGGGCCATTGGGCGTGTTGGGGTATGTGGCGTGCTGGGCCATGGGGCGTGTTGGGGTATGGGGTGTGCCAGGGTATGGGGCGTGCTGGGGTATGGGGCGTGCTGGTGTATGGGGCGTGTTGGGGTATGGGGCGTGCTGGGCTATGGGGTGTGCTGGGTTATGGGGCGTGCTGGGCTATGGGGTGGGCTGGGCTATGGGGCGTGTTGGGGTATAGGGCGTGCTGGGGTATGGGCGTGCTGGGGTATGGGGCGTGCTGGGGTATGGGGCGTGTTGGGGTATGGGGTGTTTTGGGGTATGGGGCGTGCTGGGCCATGGGGCGTGTTGGGGTATGTGGCGTGTTGGGGTATGGGGCGTGCTGGGGTATGGGGCGTGTTGGGGTATGGGGCGTGCTGGGATATGGGGCGTGTTGGTGTATGGGGTGTTTTGGGGTATGGGGCGTGCTGGGCCATGGGGCGTGTTGGGGTATGGGGCGTGCTGGGGTATGTGGCGTGCTGGGCTATGGGGCGTGCTGGGGTATGGGGCGTGCTGGGCCATGGAGCGTGTTGGGGTATGGGGGCTGGGGTATGTGGCGTGCTGGGCTATGGGGCGTGCTGGGGTAATTGGGCGTGCTGGGGTATGGGGCGTGTTGGGGTATGGGGCGTGCGGGGCCATGGGGCGTGTTGGGGTATGGGGCTTGCTGGGGTATGGGGCGTGTTGGGGTATGGGGGGTTTTGGGGTATGGGGCGTGCTGGCCTATGGGGCGTGCTGGGGTATGGGGCGTGTTGGGCTATGGGGCGTGCGGGGCCATGGGGCGTGTTGGGGTATGGGGCTTGCTGGGGTATGGGGCGTGTTGGGGTATGGGGGGTTTTGGGGTATGGGGCGTGCTGGCCTATGGGGCGTGCTGGGGTATGGGGCGTGTTGGGGTATGGGGTGTGTTGGGGTATGGAGCGTGTTGGGTTATGGGGCGTGCTGGTCTATGGGGTGTGCTGGGGTATGGGGCGTGTTGGGGTTCTGCTGTTAACGTCTTATTCGCGGAGCTCAGCTGTCGAGACCACGGCAGCTACTGAAGCACTCTACACCCCAGGGGCTCTCGGCCATAAGGCCTCTCTTCTATCTCTGCTGTCGGTGTTGGTGGGCGCATCTTACAATGGTAGAACAAACGGGTTACTACCAGGGAGTGCCGGGGCCAAGCTCAGTGACCCGACGGATCAGATAGACGAATAATCAGAAAAAATAGACAGGTTT